>OY757913.1:6530420-6585420 GCA_963585895.1 Sepioteuthis lessoniana
CAACATAATCTCCTTCTTTGCCAATGTAATTCAGTGGGGGATATTACGCATACATCGAACATTATACAGTGAAAATCTCAGATCAAAATTCAGCTGGTAACCATGTGTCAGATTTATTGATAAAACCTCGCGCGCACACCCACGCACAAACGTGTGTGTGTGTGTGTGTGTGTGTGTGTGTGTGTGTGTGTGTGTGTGTGTGTGTGTGTGTGTGTGCTGAATTGGTCATAAGCCTACTTATATACTGACAAACCCAAGTTCAACGAGAAGAATCAGATGTCCAAAAACGTCGTCACAATGTTTTAAAAATCAGTCCCTAAGAACATAAATTGAATAATAATTTGAATTGCAATAATAATAATTATTAAAGAAAATAATTTAATAATAATTTAAAGATAGCTTTTGCTTTCTTCCTCTTCATCCTTTTCTCTTTCACTTATTTTTCTATTTTTTTTTTTGTTTTTTGGTTTGTTTTTTTTTGTTGAGGTTTTTTTTTTCTCTGTTCAGTCGAATTTCTTCCTCTTCATCTTTTTCTCTTTCTCTTATTTTTTCTGGCTTTGTTTTTGTTTTTTCTTTTTTTTTGTTGTTTGTTTGTTTTTTGTTTGTTTTTTCTCCGTTCAGTCGAATTTCATTGGTCAAATTGATTTTATCTTTTATTTCTCATTGTTTTCTTCGCAAAAAAAACTTTTTTTTCATTTCTTTTGTTTTTTAGTTGAGAGAAAGGCGGACTTTTAACTCTCGGGATGATAAACTTTTTTCACTGCTTTCACGATGGGGAAGGGAATGCCTTCGACTTTTCCCTTCGGGTCTTCGAGATTCAAGTTCCAAATTGCAACGCCGGCCAGTTTATCTTTAAAGTACATGGCCTAAAAAAATGAAAATAAAACCTCAAAATAGGATTTTTACAAAAAAAGAAAAAATCGAACAAAAAACAAAAGGAAGTACGAAAGGGAGGAAGAAAAAAGGACAGAAGGAAGGAAGGAAGGAAGGAAGGAAGGAAGGAAGGACGGTAGAAGTAAGAAAGTATAAAATAATTAAAGATTTCAATTATCTTAGTAATCATTTTTGTTTGTTTGCTTTTGTGGGGGTCAGTTAAACTTTGAATTTAAAACCAAATTACAAACTTTCATTTGCAATCTAGGATTCAAAACTAGAAAAAGTATTTGTTTATAAGTTAATGATTAGGAATGTAAAACATACAGTAATAAACGTTTTTTTGCGAATTTGGAATGTGGGAGAAACACTTGGAATGGAAAATATTCAAAGATAAACAATTGTTTAGAATCAGCTGGTATTTGTGACTTGGCAGTTTTGTGTCACTTTAGGAAGATTGATAACGTAATCAATCATTTTTAGGTATATATATATATATATATATATATATATATATATATATATATATAAGGACGGATTCTAAGAGAAGGGGGAGATTCGAAGGCAGAGCAAGCGGTCACACAGAACAATCACGTACGCACAAAACAGTCGGTGAGCAGAAAAATAATAAAAGTCGTCTGTCGTTTCTCTTTCGTCTCTCCCCTATACACTATCAATCTCTCTTCAGCTGACACAAGCTTCTTTCTCTCAATCTCTATTTTGGGGTTTACTGCTGGAAACGTATTCCGACTACAAATAAATTTTGTACATTTAAAATAAATGGAAGGGTTGGGAGTTTTACTTCCTTTTGTCAATGAGGGTACCACGGATCACGCTGATAGTTTAAGGGGTATCATTGAGTGGTGCTGTAACGCAACCAAAGGACTGGAGAATGAAAGAAAGGATAGTTAAAAAAAACTATGTGTGTGTATTTGCATATTTTTCAATTCAATTTGCCACTCATAGAATGAAGAATAATTATTACATCAACGATTTTCATGCAAACATTTGAAGGATTTTAGTTTTAAAAATCATATTCTTCAAAATACGCTCAACACACTTTTTCTGAGGCACTTTCTGAGTCTTCGTAGGCTAACCAAAGTTTTCCTTGAAATAAATAAGGAACACAGCATTTCTCGTCGAAGACACGCGTTGCTCCATTCCGAAGAGCTTTGCCAACCTGTAATTTAGAACAATAATTATTAGATTAGAAAATGAAAGTTAAATTTAAATAAAATCTCATATGGGCGAAACAAAAAAATGGGAAAGAATAAAGATGTCTGGTGACGGGTCCAGTTGAATTTTTAATGAAATCAACAACTAAAATTAAATCATATTGACCAATAGATTAATAGATAAACACACAATTATATATATATATATATATATATATATATATATATATATGTGTGTGTGTGTGTGTGTGTGTGTGTGTGTGTGTGTGTGTGTGTGTGTGTGTGTGTGCCGTTCAATAGATAAGGGGAATTTTTTGAAAAAAGCAAAGTTCTTTTTTTACAGAACTTTTTTCATAAATGTACGCTCTGCATTTTTTCGAATTGATTTCTATCAAAAATTATTTGAACCTGGTAAAATATTTGTTTTAAGGCTATTCCAAATCAAACTGAATGTTCCAGGCTTCAACAGAGTTCGGTCATCAAAATTTCGGTGGATAAAAATTGCAAACGAGGTGAAATTTACAAACATAAGTGATGTGTACTGAGAAGATTATTTTAGTCAAAAAATGTTTACAAATGGGTTAAATATGGGTATGCAACTACGAGCCAAGTCAAAAAGACAGTCAATGGAGTGGAAATACGTGATGCATTCAATAAGTATCCAGGCTTGTTTTATACAGGCATTTAAAATTGGCGTAGACTATTGAAAATTCGCTATGTTATTGCTATACATCTTATGAGATGACTGACCAATTTTTATGATTTCAGATTCAAATGAACAGCTACAGCAGCAATTGGAATACACCCTACTAAAGCCTGATTGTCACAGCTGGTGAATTTCAAATTTTGCAATCTGGAAGTGAGGACACTTTAAAAGAATGATATACAATAAAATTGTGTTTTAAACTTGGAAAAAATGCCACAGAAACGTCTGGAATGCTTCAGACTGCTTTTCGACCATCTTACATGAACCGAGCATCAGTCTTTGAGTGGCATAAGAGATTTAAGGAAGGCAAGGAGTTTGTGAGGGATGATGAGAGGTGTAGGAGGAGTAAGGAAGTCAATAAACCAGAGTTCATTGGCCAAACGGTTAGGGTTAGGGTTACTATGTTGAGGTTTTAAGGGAGTTCAGGAAGAGATTCCTACGGAAGAGGCCAGCACTGTTCAAATTGGGTCAGTGGCATTTCCACCAGGACAATGCACCAGTCCACAACTCCATCCTTGTCACAGACTATTTGACCAAGATGGGTATCAAGACAGTTCCTCACCCTCCCTATAGTCGAGACCTTGCTCCCTGTGACATTTGGTTATTCCTTAAGCAAAGAGGCTGTCATTATGAGACAATTGAGGAGATGAAAGAGGCTGTGACGAAGGTCATTGACACGCTCACACAAGAGGACTTCCATGGAGTCTTCCAGAAGTTGTTGGAACGGTACAACAAGAGCATTGCAGCTGGAGGAGATTACATCGAAGGAGACTAGAGTTTCATGTGTTTACTATCAATATAGGTGCCCATACGAAAAAAGTCTGGAAACTTATTTAATGATTCTCGTATACTGACTCTTTGATAATGAAAAAGTTTCAGAAGCAGCAGTGAGTGAAGCAGGTCATACTGGCAGTCTTCTGGAACATCAAAGAATTTATCACAATTGATTCGCTTGAAAAATGTTTCATATTGCCAGTTCCTTAGGCAATATTCGCCTCATTTATTGAATGACCCTTATAGGTATATATATATGTGTGTGTGTGTGTGTGTGTGTGTGTGTAAAAGTATGAAAAAACAAGGTATTCTGGGGATGAGTTTATTTATAGTCGAATATTCTGCCGACATTAACGTTTCGTTTTTTATATTAAACAACATCCGGGCAATGACGTCTCTTCTGGATTATATTCAATTTTTAAAAGGAAAAGGAAAAGAAAGAAAAACCTTTGCATTCTAATACCGTTAGTAACGTTTTGTTTCAAATTTTTGTAACGTGATTAATGTTCGACATTTATTTTAAAGTGTGTTGTATTTGCTATGGATTTTAAGAAGTCTTCGAAACTTTTTAAGAATTTTTACATTTTTGCTGCTGTTTGTAATTTAGGAAGATTTATGATAAAAAGTATTACCGAAAAACAATATAAAGTGAGTATAATAGAATAAAAAAAATAAATAAGGGATTTTATAACGTTTTAGCACGAGTTTAACTAAATAAAGAAATGATTTTTTAAAAATGGGTTTTTATTTGATTGCATTATAATTAGAACTAATGCTAGATTCAACTGTATTTCTATATTGTTTATTATGTATAATAGCAAACCTAAATGATAAGCTCCTAGATTGTTTGTTTGTTTGTTTGTTTTGTTTTTGTTTTTATCTTTTTTGGGAGGGGGTGTCAATAACGCGTTTTTTGATTGATCATAAAGTTTAACCCACCTATTTTCTATTACATTCTAAGCACTGGATAGAGTAAATACCTGCATTAGATTTTATATGGTTATAGGAAATAATGCAATTTCCTTGTCAAAAGAATTTTTTGGAAAAAACGGATCAAAATTGGTGCAAAGATCTCCAACTAACGCCCACACAGATGTTACAAAAATTAACAAATTGAAAATGGTTTTTAGGACCAATAGGAGGTCTCTTAAATACGCACCCAAAGAATTTTCAAAAGTCAACACGTGTGCGCGGGATCCATCTGGATGCTATAAAAACACACAATATTCCAGACAACACAGATCAATTACTCACGCCAACCCGGAGTGATATGTACTAACTGTTTCAACTAACCGCGCCGTGCTCGTTTGATCTTCAAACAACGATGTCATGTTACAACTTCTAGTTGGATAAAGATCTTATCCACGCTGGTCTCAGAACTTGTCTCTACGGTCGTGGCCTGATACACGAATCGCTGTATACCCTTCTACATTTCAGCTCCCAACAAAGAAATAAATTTCTTTATTTTTGTAGCACTATTGTTAGTATTGTCTTTTCATTCATTAACATTAGTACCCTACAAGTTATTAGTACCCTACAAGTTATTCTTGATTATATTCTTAGTACCCTACGAGTTATTAGTACCCTACAAGTTATTCTTGATTATATTCTTAACTGTTTTTGAAGAGTTTGTCACTGTTTTGATTCCAGGGTTGTTTAAGTTAGTTTGTCTTGGGTGGGGTCGATATTGTTTAAGGTTGAGTTACTGGGTAAAATATTTCCAAGATTATTATAATTGGAAAAATTGTTATAATTTTTTTTTAAAACCTTTACGTTTGTGAATTTTTAAAAACTTTTATACGTTATACGTTATACGTTATACGTTATATAAAAGGTTTAGAATACGAAAGTTGTACAAAGGAACTTTGCCCAGTCGGCTGAGGCTGTAGAATACATCGACTGCACCTTTACAGAGGGGTAAGACCGCCCCCGCCAACGAGTGTCCTGGATATGACACTAAACAATCTGATGGTGAGGTTCCAGCAATGCTGGAGCTTTGGGGGATGCAAAGTACCCTTTTACTGCCATCGCTCCCAGGTCCACTCTGCCCCGGCGTGGTAGCACCTGATAGAGCTCTATCTATGGGTTAAATAGTACTAACGGCATACTTATGCTAAACTGAATTGTTATATTAAACTGAATTATTTGAAATAGAACTGTTTTTGACATTGAAACTCTACTTACACAAAACTGAATGGTTTAACATAGAACTGTTTTGACATGTAACTGTGTGTAAACAAAATCTGTACTTATACTAAACTGAATTAGCTGAATTTGAACTACTTGACTAAACTGAATAGCTCGAAATAGAAATGTTTTTCAAAATTAAACTGTACTTACATTTAAACTGCGTGCTTATGCTAAACTGGATTATTTGAAATTGAACTGTTTTTGATATTGAAACTGTACTTACACTAAACTGAATTGTTATATATAACTGCTTGAATAAACTGAATAGTTTGAAATAGAAATGTTTTTGACAAACTGTGTACTCATGCTAAACTGAATTGTTTGAAATAGAAATGGATTTGGCATTAAATAACCTACAAAGGTTGATATGCCATAAAACCAAACCAAACCAAACCAAACAAAGGAACTTTCAATATTGTCAAGTTTATCATTTTAAAATTGAGGTATGAAAATCCAAAGGGTTCAAAGATTTTAAAAAAATAAGATTATTCCACTTTTTATTTTGGTTTTATGATGTGAGCAAAAATAGATCTAATCTTTTTTATTGATACGTTAATAATGAACTTTAAATTCTAATTTGTTATCATCTATTTATAATATATCAAAAGAAAAATGGCAAGATGTTGTTAGTTTCCAGTTCGTAAGAAAAATCTATGTAGGTTCAATATTGTTTAGTATATCAGTAATTTTTGATAAGTCATTATTTCGTGGATATATCATTGATATATCATCAATATAGCGAAAATAACTAGAATCTTTGGGTATCATAAATTTAAAGGGACCAGATTCGAGAAATTCAAGAAATAGACATGCAAGGACTTCCCTAAGGAGCGGACTCCGACAAAACGAAATTTTTGTTTGTAAAAATTACCATTATATTAAAAAAAACAATATTTAGGACATAATGAGCAAATTTTGATCATTGTTTTAACTGGTATCGGTAAAATAAAGTTTGTTTTCTTGAGATAAATTTCTAAATGTTTAAAGCATTTATTTATGGGAATATTGGTGTATAATGTTTTTAAGTCGAAACTAGCAAAAGATTTGTTATATTATTTATTTTGTCGAGTAGATATGCGACTTGTAAATCGTACTTATAAAAGGGTTTGATATTTTGGCAAAAGATTTTATGGAGCGGGGGTGCAGATCCAATTCTAGTAATAATCGGCCGTAGAGGAATTGAAGGTTTGAGAATTTTGGAAGTCCACGAATTTTTGGATTTATCGGGTGGTAATCAATTAATGAAGAGTAGAATTTATCTTTTTTGTAATTAATTTTTTTATGACTTATAGAAAATATTTATATTTTTTAGGGTTTTTTTTTGTTTTTGGTGTAATTTGTACCTAAATGTTTTTGTCATCAAATAATTCTATTATTTCGTTATCATATTATGTAGAGTCCAACACTTCCACCTTTATCTAAAAGTGTGAATTTAATGTTGTGACATTGGGGAAAACCTCTTAATACAGTTTAGTGTCTTCAAAGAAAAGAATGATTATTCATAGATGAATATTCTGCCAATGTTCTCTCTCTCTCTCTCTCTCTCTCTCTATATATATATATATATATATATATATATATGATAAAAACAAGTGGAAAATGGATAAATCAAACACTTACAACAGGTTTACTGGTAATATTTCGTTCTTTATTCACAGAACCTCTTCAGATTAAAACATTTTTAGAAAAAATATATTAGTCTGAAGAAGTTCTGTGAATAAAGAACGAAATATTACAAGTAAACCCGGTGTAAGTGTTTGATTTATCTATTTTTCTACTTACTATTATCATCTTGTCAGATTCACCTAAATCTACTATATTCCATATAAGTAAAAGTAAAGTTAGCGATTATAGTCAAGGGCGACTCAAAGGCTCCCTTTTCAATAGCTACTACACCAAAGTGTAAGCGAGGGCGTAACTACTTTCCCAGGATTGCTTCACTTTACCCTTGATACGTACCTTATAATGCTGAGTCTTAAGCAAGGTGGTCTCAAGTACTGTTTTTTGAGTCTTTGGTATGACTAGACCTGAGATTGAACCCCGGTCTACTGTGTCATTGGCGAATTCCATATATATATATATATAGAGAGAGAGAGAGAGAGGGGGGGAGAGAAAGAGATAAGGAGAGATAATACAAAAATCATGGCAAATACACACAGATGAAAAAGAGGGGTCATTTTCTTTTTCTCTTTCTTCTTTTCTATTATTGGAAATATAATGGAGATATAAAGAATCCAATCTTACCTCTTCGTATGTGAATAAACCTTTTTGACGCAAAATCGGACCAGCTTCTCCGATATCGTCACTTCGGGCCTTAAATCCATGTTGATTGACACTGCACAGACGGAAACTGCGTCCATAGGTTGGCAGACCCCACAACAACTTCGATGGCGGGAATCCCATATCAAGGAAATAATCAATCAACCCTGACTATAATAAAGATCAAATATATGAATTTCGAAGTTATTACAAAATGACATAAAATAAAAGTCGGGGTGATATTTTCATAAACATTGTGAGATTGTGTTTTCAAAGGAAGGTACCTGTTCATAGCTTTGAACCCTAATTAGTTTCATTAAAAATCTTATACAGTATTCTGATTATTTTACTATATCATAAATTGTTCAATGAATATCAGAAAGAATGGTAGGATGTTGTATTCTAAAGAATACTGCTTATAAACTAATTGGACGACATAAGTCGAGGGCAACCCGAAAGCTTCCTTTTCAATAGCAACAACACCGAGGTGTAGGAGAGGGCGCTAGTCCTTTCCTTGGGTTGCTCCACTTATCCTTGATCTGTATCTTATAATGCTGAGTGTTAAGCAAGGAGGCATAAAGTACCATTTTTGAGTCATTGGTATAACTCAACCTGGGATTGAACCCCGGTCTCCCGGACCAATGGCAAACACTCTAAGTACCAAAGATGAGGACCTCTTTTATAACTGTTCGCATCAAAGTATATGTTTACTCAACCCCACCGCCAAAAGTGACACAGGCGGAGAACGGACGGTTTGAACTCAGAGTTTTTCTTCTCCTAGACTGGTTACCGAACCGAAACTAAAAAAAAAACAGTCTGCTTAACTAAAGCTGGTAGGTTAGAGAAGAAATAAGTTCATGCCTTTCCCAAGGGCATTAGCACCAAGTGAAATACAAACAGCTTCGTCCAGGTTTGAATTCAGATTGCTGATTCCATTTGATAGCATTAAAGTAAGAATCTCATCACTTCTGCCTGGAATCAGAGTGTAGTATCTGTATCCTTAGAAATCAAAAAATTATATTAAAAACAAATTAAAAAATTAGATATGCTAATGAAAACAGCAAATAATGAAACAATTGTACCTCAAAAATGAATTTACGAAAATAATTAAGACACGTGGATAAATATAGAAAAGATTTTTTCCATTTTTCTAATATGAATTATAATTTTCACTCACCAAATGGACATACTACGTCAACAATTCATTTTTCGTCATTTAAAAAAAACTACTTTAAAAACTTTCTAGAAAACTTTCCTTCAACGATGAACTCAGGTCAAAACTAGTTGAAAACAATCAAACAATGAATAACACAAAAAAGAAAGATTCCTATTTGTCTCACCACTTTTCTTCATCTTTATATATATATATATATATCAAGTCATGTTGATAGCATTGAGTTCCAGACGCTCTCTCTCTCTCTCTCTCTCTCTCTCTCTCTCTCTCTCTCTCTCTCTGCGTTATTTTCTATGGTTTTCTCTTGCACTTTCTCTGTCTCTTGCGCAGTAGTTTTTCTCATAGCATTTCACTTCTACGCCCCCACCTCTCTCTCTCTCTATATATATATATATATGCATCGATATATATATATATATATATATATATATATATATATATATATATATATATATATATACACCTTTCTCTATTCACCATCGCTTTAAGCGGGTCCTCCCGACTACATCCAGTGTCCGAACTAAACTGACATATTCAAGTCTCTTCTAGACGGTCAACACGGGCTCGTTCATGTGTAAGAGTCTATTTGCATCTAAGAAAGTTTAGTTTGGGCCATGCAGATGATTTTTTAACACAGCGGCCAGAGCTCCAACTTCAGTTGCCCACCCAACAAAAACTTACATTCATCAGCTTTGTGCAGACACTGGATGCTGTCTAAAGGACGTACCTAGAACGTAAGCCAATAGGGACGGATAACGAAAGAGAGTCGAAGGGATCCGTATTATCAGCACGCCATCATGCTGATGATTGATCACTCGAAATAAGCATCTATCTGATCCGGATTACGTGTATCGGTTAAGGTACTTTTTGCGGGTTAAGCTGATCTATGGGGAGTCGCTGTGGCGTGATGGTTAACGAGCAGGACTGGGACATCATAGTGAGTTCGAAATCCAGCTGCACTATTATGTCCACTTTCGAACTAATATACTTAGGAAAGGCATGAACACCTTATTCCCCCGGCTCTGAGTTAAGTAGTATTACTGTTTTTCTTTTACAAGGAGGGCTTTGGCATAAAATAACCCACGAAGGTTGATATGCTGTTAAACAAAGAAATCAAACCATATGAAATCCATCGAATCAATAAGCAATCACAAATAAAAGAAAGGGAAGGGTAGGTAAATATATTCATAGACAAGAAAAGAAAACTTACAACAGAGAAAAACTTATTGTCTCCTGCGGCTGGATGAAGTGGGCTGTGAAAACATGTCTTCTTTGGGGAAATGCCCAGGTCGTATGTAACGGCACTGGCAAAATCAACAAATCTACAAAAAAAAATCACAGAAGATTAAATACATTCAATGGAAAAATAAGGAAAACAACAAAATTAAGACTAGAATTATTGAAACATGCTACCAACAAAGATAGTTCATTATGTGATACTTTAATTGTCCCGCTCTTGTTATATAATTGCAGAAGGATTTTTTTTTTATATTATCATTTTTCGTTGGTTATATATTATCATTCGGTTTGGTTAGGCTTAGAACAATTCAGCTTAGTGCACGTGCAGGTGCACACATTGAGTGCAGTTCACGCTCGCGCGCGGAGAATGTGACAATCACAAATGTCATAATAAGAACCCCAGATAGGAAATATGACTGGGGTGTAAATGACGTCATGCCCGGAAGCAATGGGCCGGGAATTTTGGTGATTTTTGAAAAAGCAGTGAGTTGAGATTTGAGGCTAGTTAAGATTTGTCTCTGGGCGAAGTTAGTTGATTTCTGAGCCTGGGCGAGGCCAGTCCAGTTGGGACTACGGGATGCGCCGCGCGTTTGTTGGGTCAGCTGGAACAGTTAGCATAGTAAAAATTCTCTCTCTCTCTCTCTCTCTCTCTCTCTCTCTCTCTCTCTCTCTCCTCGTGTCGAAAAACTAAAAGTCAAAAAAAGTTAATAAACGTTTCGTACCTTAGCTAAAGAAAGTCGTCAGTGTTTCGGGGGATTCCTATATATATATCCGTATATTTTACGTATTCGTATGGTGGCTATGCTACACTCTGTCGACGAGGCCTAGAGATGTTGGCTATAAGTGTACTTCACGTTGGATGTCCTAAGTATGCCACTTAAGTATATCCGGTGGTGAGGCACAATTTTCAGAATCTGGGGAATTTGGAGTCACTCCTCGTTACCATTAATCAACTCAGACTCAGTTTGATATCGTGATTGTAACTGTTTGGGTATCAACCAAGAGTTGAATAGATTAGGTTGAAAATTTAGTATTAGATAAGAATACTTGAAACCATTATACTATGTGGAAAGAAATGATTGTAATCATTAAATAAGAACAGTAAATTGAAGCCATCTAAAAGTAAGTAAACCTGGTGACCTTAGTCAAGGGCGACCCAAAGGCTCCCTTTTCAATAGCTACAACACTGAGGTGTAGGGGGGAGCGCTACTCCTTTCCTTGGATTGCTCGCACTTTACTCTTGATACGTACCTTATATTATTGAGTATTAAGTAAGTGAGTATCAAGTACCATTTTTTTATATGATTCGACCTGGGATTGAACTCCGGTCTCCAGGACATTAGCGAATACTCTACCCATTAGACCAATTAGCCCATCTATTTAACAGGGTAATAATTATGAGTATCTCATAGGAATACTTGAAATCCTATTACTTTACACATTATTCATATTCAGAATTCTTACTTGAAGCCATAATTGCTTATAAGTGTTTTATCATTAGTTATTTAAAGCGTGCCAAAAAATGACTGGCCAACCAAATCAATTCAGTTTAGAATATTTTAATTGAATCTTTTAAGAAGTCATATTTTTAAAAAAAAGAGAGGAAACACTATTGCAACAAGTGTTCTCTCACAGACGCGGTGACACAAAACTGTTTATGGTTTCTTTGTTTAATGGCATATCAACTTTTGTAGGTTATTTAATTGCCAAAGCTATTCTTCTAGAACAGTAGTGGTACTATTTAACCCATAGCTGGGAGGATAAGGGAGTTCATACCTTTCCCAAGGGTATTTGCCCGAAAGTGAACGTAATAGCGTGACTGGAGTATGAACTCGCGTACTACGATTCCGTAGTCCATCGCTTTAACCATACACCACGAGGACCCCGTCCCACAAAACTGTTTAGTTAGCAACTACATCACAAGTTTCAAAAGTGGTGAAAGGTCTAAGTTTGTAACAGCAAGAGAATATCAATTATTAGATAAAATTTTAAACAATTAAAGTAATTCATGAGATAATATCCAAAAAAGAGATAACAATTAATATATCAACACACACACACATATATAAAGTAAAGTTAACGACAGTCGTTTAAGGTGACCCGAAGGTTCCCCGTTCAATAGCTTCAACACCGAAGTATAGGACGCTACTCCATTCATGGGATTGTTCCACTTTACCTTTGATTTCTACCTTATAATGCTGAGTGTTAAGCAAGGCGATATCAAGTACCATTTTTGAGTCTTTGGTATGACTCGACCTGGGATTGAACCCCGGTCTTCCGAGCCATTTGTCGAACACTCTATCCATCATGCCAATGTCTGGACATATGTATATATATAATTAATAATATAATTACTATATTTCTAGAGTAAAGAGTCTTCAATATCGGTGGTCGAGGACATACACCTTAGTTAGGATAACGGGGATACAGACTCAACGACATTTGTTAACTGTCTGTTTTTCAGCTATGTGATTATCAAGCCAAGTACTTCCAAAAAGATGGGTATCCCTTTATATAGTGTCGTGAAGGGCATGATAGGAAGGGTGAACTTGTTTGGGAGCATTTTAGGTAGAGTGGTCTAGTTTATTTTCGAGGTTATACGATATTCATTTAGTAATTCGTTAATTCATTTACTAAAGGAACCCCTCTTAAACTAGTAGACCAATTCACGTACCTAGGAAGCAGCGTCGAATCAACCGAAAAGGACATCGAAACGAGGTTAACGAAAGCATGGACAGCTATCAATAGACTATCGACTATATGGAAATCAGACCTAACCGATAAAATGAAACGCAGTTTCTTCCAGGCAGCGGTCACATCGATACTGCTATATTGATGCACTACATGGACGCTAACAAAACGGCTGGAGAAGAAACTAGATGGCAATTACACAAGAATGCTGCGTGCAATCCTGAACAAGTCCTGGCAGCAACACCCCACAAGACACCAACTGTACGGCCACCTGCCCCCTATCACGAAAACTATTCAAGTTAGGCGAACCAGACATGCAGGACATTGCTGGAGAAGCAGAGATGAACTCATAAGAGATGTACTCTTATGGATCCCCACACACGGCCGCGCAAAAGCAGGACGACCAGCACGAACGTACATTCAGCAGCTATGTGAGGATACAGGTTGTTGTCCTGAAGACCTACCTAGGGCGATGAACGATAGGGAGGAGTGGCGAGAGAGGGTCAGGGATATCCGTGCTGCCAGCACGATATGATGATGATGATTGTTAATATTATTATTATTAATATTAATATTTACACTCCTTTGAAGGTTTTTCACACCAGCTGATGGTCTTCCACTGGAGTTTGAGTGTCAAAAAATCTCAAGTCTCCAGAGCTCTTCTCGGTATTCCGGCTGATCTTAATAATATACAGTAGTTTGGATGTGTTCCTATTTCTAAGTCTTCCAGTTCCTTTACCAATCCTTTGGTGACTGTACCGAGTGCACCGATTACTATTAGTATCACCGTTACTAAAACTTTCCATAGTTTTTTCAGTTCCCCCGCGAGGTGCAGGTACTTATCCCTCTTTTCCCTTTCTTTTAATTTTACTCTATGGTCTGCTAGAACGGCAAAGTCCACTATTCGGTAGGTTCTCTTCTTCTTTTTTGTTTTCTTTTTTTGTTGACTATCTCAAGGTCTGCTCGTTTGGCCGAGATTCAGTAATCCGTTTGTATCTCAAAATCTCATAGAAGTTTATGCGTTTCATTCTCCAGGTCGGATTCCGGGTTGTGATCATATGGTCATATGAAATTTAAACTTCTCGCACAATTCCCAGTGGATTACCTTTCCCATCCAGTCGTGTCTAATCTTATACTCTTTTGGCGCTAACTTGCTGCATTCGTTTATTATGTGATTGATTGTTTTGTCTTTATTACCACATAACCTACACTTGCTATTTTGTTGCGTCTTATCTATTCTTGTGTTTATATAGTTAGTCCTTATGGCGTTGTTTTGTGCTGCGATCAGAAAAGATTCAGTTTCTCTTTTAAGGTTTCCCTTTCTGAGCCATTTCTAAGTTTTCTCAAGTGAAATTTTGCTTGTTTGTTGCTTGAAATGTCCATACAGTTGTTTTTCTTCCCATTTTTGTTTTCTGGTTATTTTTGTTCTGTCGGTGCTTGTGTTTTCTCTATTATTTCTTGTTGCTGTAATCAGTCTTCCTCTGCTCTTTTTATATAGTCTTCTTGTCGTTGTATCGATGCATCAACGCTATTTTCAATGCTGGCAAGTCCTCTTCCTCCATCTTTTTTTGACACATACAGTCTGTCTACGTCATCTCTGGGATGTAAGGCCTTATGCATCATCGTAAGTTTTCTTATTCTCTAGTCCATTTGTTTAGGTTCTTCCCTCTTCCACTTCAAGAATGGTCCCGAGTATCTTACAAGGTGGACAGCCTGGGTATTCATCTCTTTGATGAGATTTCTGCCATTTAGTTTGGTTTCGAGTAGTTTTCTCGTTCTCCTGGGGTATTCTTTTAAGTTTTTTTCTTTCATCTCCACTTGTTTGAAGGTGTCCGCTTCCAATATTCCCAAGTATTTGTAAGTTTACTTTTCTCCTAGCGTTCTTATATTTTCTTGATTATTTACTCCTTTAGAGTTTTTCACATCAGTGTTAGCTGATGGTTTTTCACTGGAGTTTGAGTGACAGCAAGTCTCCCCAAGTCTCCAGGACTCGTCTCAGTATTCTAGCCGTTTTCAGTAATGCTGTCATTTGGATAGTCTCTACCCGTCCACTAACTTCCAAGTCCTCCATGCCTTTTAATAATCCTTTAGTTATTGTGCCAAAACCACCAATCACAATTGGTATAATTGTCACCTTCATGTTCCACAGCTTTTTCAATTCTCTAGCAACGTCGAGGTACTTATCCTTCTTTTCACATTCTTTCAGTTTTATTGTGGTCAGCCGGAACAGCAAAGTCGACAATTTTGCAATTTCTCTTTTTTTGTTGTTGTTGATTATTATAAGGTCTGGTCTTCTGGTCTTTTGGCCGGGATTAGGTGATCAGGAGTGTCATTTTCTAGGACAGGTACTGGGTTGTACATATACCATTTGTTGGTGTGTATTATTATTATTATTATTATTATTATTATTATTATTGTAGTAGTAATATTACTTAACTTTATTTCATTCTTATACATTTATTCATTTTTGTTAATATACATATTTAGTTTCTCTCTATTTACTTTTTTATTAGACTTTGACTGTCCTTCTGAAAATGCCCTACAAACAAAACCCCTTTTCCATCATACCCTACACAACAGTATATAAAAGGACACTGACCACATGGGAACCTTTGGTCCGAAAATCGAAGCGAAACTGACAGTCACCAAGTACCTTTGACTCCGCTTCTACGATATATATATATATATATATATATGGGTGTGTGTGTGTGTGTGTGTGTGTGCGCACGCGCGTGTGTATGTGTGTGGGTGTGTGTGTAAAGTCATACTTGATGCCTTCCGAAAAATAGACAAACAATTCTGAATGTTTTGAAAATCTTACTTTTTGATGATATCAAAATCATAGGTCAGTAGTTGTGTTCGAGTGCTTGGAAGGGCTATGGTTAACATTAACTTCTCTCTGCTTGTAAACCTGACTTCTTGGATTAAAGCTTCATGTAGTCCCTATGAAAATAGAAATAGAAGAACAAAAGCTTAAATTTCCGAGTAACTTTAGTTTTCACCATGACAACATTAAACAATTTCTGAAAAATATTTCGTTTAATATCAAAACGTAAAATGAACCTATTCTGAAAAGAGATTGAAACATTTATGCAACTATCCTAAAGAAACTATTATTGTCGTGGACGCAGATGATCTAGCACTTCTCGCAAATACACCTGCATAGCCTGAAGCAATCAACAAGGAACATCTGTCTTTTCGTGAACGCAGATAAAACAAAGTTTACGTGTTAATCAAGATGGTTAGATCTCTTCATTATATGGCAAGCCACTGAAATTAATACATCAATTTTCTACCTAGGTAGCAATATCTCATCGACTGAATTTAATTTCAGCACACACTTAGGTAAGGCATTGATTGCTGTTGACTGATTAACAACCATATGAAAATCTGATCTCGGATAAAATAAAACAGGAAAACTTCCAAGCTTGACCCATGTCAGTACGACTAAGTATGATTGCAGATAGGGACAGATGGCGAGAGAAAATCCAAACTGTCAGAATCCATACTATCAGGTTGCTTTGATGATGATGATGATGATGATGATGATTGTGATGAAACAACCATGTCGATGTTTTCTGTTGTCAAAAAGATAAACATTTCCTTTTATCAATGAATAAAACTTGATATCACATTTCTAACATCACAACTCAAGATAAAGTATCTATGTTTTGCATTATTCCGTACAAATGAATTCAAACATTTTAAAAGTTTAGCTTATTATGGCATAAGGCCATGAGGATAGATGGAGTATTGGAAGTACGAATCTTTCAAATGGAGAAGAGTTGTCGTTCTGTTATAAAAATTCAAAATACTTAATTTATCACCAAGGCTCAAACAAAGACTTCTGGTGCCATTGGAAAATACGCAACTACCTCTGCCACTAAGTAGGATTTCATTTGATATTAACCTTTTCCTTTGTTTCATTTGTGGCCCTTAAAAACTGAGTTTGTTTTTGTTTTCCGCACGTTATAATAACGAAATAATGAATTTTTATAAAACATTGGCACCAATTACAAATTTATTTGCAGAAGATTCAGGTAATCACCATTTCGTCTTGTAAATGCAACCAGGATCAATAAATTCCAAAAATGTCAGTAATGGAGACAAGATCTAAGAAGGAAAATATCTCTCAAAAATATTTGTTTGAGTCATTGCAATATTTTGTCAAGTACTAGTTCCGGGAGACCTGGGTTCAATCCCAGGTCGAGTCATACCAAAGACTTTTAAAATAGTACTTGATACCTTCTTGCTTAACACTCAGCGATATAAGGTACGTATCAAGGGTAAAGTAGAGCAATCTAGGGAAAGAAGTAGCGCCCTCCCCTAAACCTTGGTGTAGTAGCTATTGAAAATGGAGGCCTTCTAGTCGCCCTCGACTACGGTCGCTAACTTACTTGTATCCAATGACCGAAGCAGTTAGGTAAGTATTCGCTGTGTTTAGTTGTATCATGGCATAACTTAATCTAATTCGGGAACTTATGCATCGTAAGCTCGAACTGGCCCATCATGTCATGGAAACGACCCAAAACATTTGTTGTACAAGAGGTAAAAGTGCAGTGGATCACAGTAGAGTAACCAGATAATTCAAAAAATATCGCTAGAGTTGCAAGAACCTCAACGATCAAGGCAAGCCGAGGTAGTCCTTAAAGCGTAGATTCCGAGGTTGTGCTCCAAAGAGGTAAATCTGGCGAGTAGTACTCAGAGACCATCAGGTGAGTTCGGTATCTAACAGTCTATTGAAGTTCGTCATCTTCACGACTTCAGAAAAAGCAACTGGAGCTCCCGAATTGTGCCTCGCGTACGACTAAAATACTGCTAAACTTTTGACTCACCCTAGTATTTTATATTCACTCTGGGCTTTTGCCCATATTTTCAAATGTCGTTTTATCTGTTTCGTTAAGCATTCAGTTGACTAAATATACGGACAGAAAAAAATCTACAAGTAAATATACAAATGTTACGTTTTACTTGAAAATTACGAGCAGAAGCTCTATTGTTAGAAAATACGTAGGTCTGAATATTTCTTATCATTATGTAAGAATGATATCCAAGAACTCACTCGATTCCAAGACTTCATATATTAACGCTCATCAATAAAAAATATTTACTGTAAATGGGAAATAATGAGAAGGTTTTGTAAATAATTACTTTCCTTGTTCCAGGTTATCAAAATGTTTGGTTGGATATTACTGACAAATCCTCTCTCAGAAAGAAAAGAGTTATAAGAATATAAAAATGATATCAAATTTATTACATATAACAATTGTGCATAAGAAGGCTAACTGCAGAAAGCTTGCTTCAATATCATCATCATCAAGGCGCGCTGATAACACGGATTCCCTCGGCTCAATCTTGCTGTGCTTCTCCATAGGACATCGCACTTGATAAGTCTTCTAGACGGCATCCAGTGTCCATAAAGAGCTAATGAATATAAATTTTTGCTGCATTTGTGCAATTCCAACCTAGCTTTTTCTCCAGGGGTTTCATTAGAGTCCAAGAGGTGCAACTATACAATAGTACTCACACGGGTACAACTTGAAAGAATTCCCGTTTGACTTTATCTGTGAGATCAGATTATCATACGGTCATTGACCTATCATTAGCAGTCCATGCTAAACATATGCGTATGTTGACATCGTTTTCTGTAGATAGGATATTACTACCAAGGTATTTGAACTCGTCAACTAATTTCAGGGGCTATTCATTTAATGAGATAGTACTATCTAATTAAAACACGACTAAAATAATAATTTTAAATGGAATCATTTTGAGATGAGGCTTCTTAATCTGAGAATTAATTTTTATTTATTGCGGACTTTTTGTCCTCATCTTGGTAGTTTTTGTGTTGTTTCTTCTTTCACTACGTTTCGGCCAAATTTCACCTCTGGCCTTCTTCAGGTGATTTACCGCGACCTCGGATAGGAATGCTGAGTCTTGTAACCGTATCCACAGTAATTACTGCCTTCCATTGTTGTTGTCTATTGTACCACGTTTTTGACCAAGTAAACCTCTGACCGGCTTGGGTAGGATTTGAAACCGCTATCTTCTGACAATGGTCACCTGGAACCGTAGAGACTCAACGCCTCTATCCGCTGCGCCACGGGCCCCGCGATGCGATAAACAACAACTATGGAAGGCAGTAATTACTGGGGATACGGTTACAAGGCTCAGCATTCCTATCCGAGGTCGTGGTAAAAATCACCTGAAGAAGGCAAGAGGTGAAATTTGGCCTCAACGTAGTGAAAGAAGACACAACACAAAAAAAACTACCAAGATGAGGACAAAATATAAAAAAATAATTCTCAATTTTATATGGATAACGAATTATCAGAAGAGAATTGAATTTACCATCGCAAATTAAGGAACAAAATAATAATAATAATAAAAACAACAATAGAGAATATAAAATCCAGCGTATTTCAATACTCTTCTAAACAGAGACAGTTTTTGGTTTGGTTTGTTTTGGTTTGGTTTGGTTTCTCTTCTTAATGTCATATCAATCTTCTTAGTTATTTGATGCCAAAGCTATCCTTGTCGAATAACTGAAGTGGTAATAATTAATTTATAGATGGACCAAAGATAGACTCACCAATGAGAAGAGCAAAAAGGTTAAATTCAAAACATGATTAAAAATTTGAAAGAAGGAAACTATTTTTATCTGGACATAATTGTCGTGAGGCTATTTTGGAGACAGAGCAAAGATACGAGGGTTGTTCAAAAGGTTCTAAGCCTAACCCAGAAAAAAATCCATAGCTGAATATTTAACTGAGGTCTTGGTGATGAGCTAACTGTCTGCAATATGGATCCAAAGAAAGTTGATGCCAGAACACTTGTTGAAAAGATTGATATTTCCAAGACACTTCCGACTCTTTGATTCCTTCGGGATGGGGCTTAGAACATTTTGAACGATCCTCGTATATAAAAGTTAAGGAGATTATGTACTTAACTTAAAAGGCGCTGGTGGTGTAATGATTATCGTCGAACGAAATTGGCACGGTGACCCGAATTCAAATTCTGGACAAGTTTGTTTGCATTTCACATAGCGCTAATACCCTTGGAGAAAGATATGAATCCAAATATTCTCTTTCCAGCTAATAGTAGGGCAGAATGGGATCTTTAACCTTGGTATGGCAACTGGTCTCGGAGAAGGAAAACTCTAACTTTAAACCAGATATACTTCGCTTAAAAATTGACTGTTGGAATTCGAGTACCCATTTTGTCCTCTAGTTATGGAATACATAATACAAAAGGGAAGTCTTATCAGAAGAAGACTGCAATATGTTAAGATAATGAGGATAATTAGTCTCTCTTTATAGATGCTCTAGTCATCGCTGATTGGCCGATCTCCTCCTGCTACTAACAGGCAAGTCAATGATGTACCAAATTATGGACGGCTTGTACCCTCCCCGTGCGGACCCTCCCCCAAATAATCAAATAGTGACCTTGTGTCAAATCCTACTTGTGAGGGAGGGGTTGAGTAAATATTTGACTTATTTTCCCTACTATTTTCTCATGAAAATAGGTGACGCTGTAGAGTGGATGCGTTATCGAACGAATGGAAAATGAAACAGTAATTCTTCCAAGCTGTAACCGTGTCAGTACTATACAATGGTTGCACCAGTTGTACTTAAACAGAACATCTGTATAAAAGGCTTTATGGGAACAATACAAGATTGCTGCGTTGTTTTGAACAAATCTTAGAAGCTGCACCCCTCAAAACAGTAGTTGTACGGCTACTTACCAGCCATTTCACAAAGTTTGTTGGGTATTGCAGTTGAAGTAAAAACGAACTTATCAGCGACGTTTTACTATGGACTCCTACATCAGTGTTGACTGACCAGCAAAAAATTACATTGACTTGTTCAATGCAGAGACTGGGTGCCGTCTAGAGGACTTATCTAGAGCGATGACCAATAGGGATGGATGCTGAGTGAGAACCAAAGGTATCTGTGTTGCCGGTACACCTTGATGATGATGATGATGATGATATCATCTTTGTTTAAAATATCAGATTAGTCCACAAAAACTTGCCGATTTTTTAATTAAAATAAATTGAAATAGTTCATAGAGGTACGATATTTCTTTAATCTATGCAACTTATAATGGAAGTTGTTTCTCTTAATATTTGCAAAGGGAAGTAACTCGTACAAGTATAATACGTGGAATTTAGTCTGTGGAATTAGTTATACAAATTTGAGTTTTTTAAAAAAAACCGTAAACGTTAGAGAAATTAATAGCTATTTTTTTGTTTATAATCAACAAACGTTTTTAAATGAAATATCAATTTAAAAAGTTTTTTCATGCAAAATATGTTGCTTAAAATCGGCGATTTACAAATTCTTAAATGATGTCGAATCGAAGGATTAAAAATTTATTTGGGCAAAAATGCTAAAGCAAAAAATTGGATAAAATCTCAAGTAGAATTCACTTACTTGAAGGAAAGCAGTTAACCATTTCTTATCAACCGACTTTGAGTTGTTGCAGGACAATTCGAGTCCATCAAAGTCATACTCTCTCAGAAAGGTGATGGATTGCCTGTAAAATCTGAAACGATATAAAAAGAATATCACGTCACTCGCTCATACTTATTTTTAAATAAGTATTGATGACATAAAAGACTTTTGGGTGCTTGGGAGTGTCCTCGTGGTGTACTGTTTAAAGCGATGGGCTGAGGAATCGTAGTAAGCGAGTTCGAATTCCAGTCGCGCTTTTATGGTCACCTTCGGAAAGAAATGAACCCCCTTATCGTCCCAACAATGGATTAAATAGTACCACTACTGTTCTTCTAGAAATATGGCTTTGGCATTAGGTAAGTTTGTTTTTAAACGAGTTCTAAGATATCATTTATTTGCACACAGTTAAATAGTTTCAAATATTCCACTTAAACACGGATAATTCTATTTAATATTAATATCTTGTTTGCTTACTGATAAATGCTTTTAAGTATTGCTACAATACATTAGTAATTCTATCAAGTATTCCTATGTAATATAAATAATTTGCACATATTTTGATATATGGTTTCAAACAACTAAGAATAATAATCCTAAGAAAATGATTAAACCTTTCTATATGACCCATAGATGAGACCCTAACAGGTACTACTTCTCCGGGGGGGGGGATGTGGGAGAAATGACAATGAAGGGGTACTCCCCATTTCCCAAAGTTCTTCGACTGGAGCCCCAGTATCAGATGTCGTTTAGTGTTATATTTCGGACACTCGTTGAGAGGATCTTACCCTTCTGCTGAGGTGCAGTCGGTATTAACTCCAAACCCAGACGATAGGATGGTAATACGGAAGAGGAAAGAAAAAAAAAAGCTTTAGTGTTAGTTTATCTTTTGACACAAAGCAAAATGCCCCCTCCCATACACAAAAAGCGCAATACTTACGCAGACAACGTGTCTTTTGGCCCGGTCAGTAACTCAAACAAACCATCTTGAACAGCAAGAAGAATCTTGAGTTTCGGGTTGCGTTCCTTCAGGGCGGTTAGCTGCCGATAGGGCTTTACATCTTCACCATTGCACATGGACAAGTGATAATTGTCTACTTTTGCGTAGGCGAAGACGATGTGCGTGAAGAGAGATGGATCGATGTCACGGGCCTCGAGCAACGAACGCTGGTGCACATAATAACCGACAATCTTCAGCGGTTCGTCTGTACGAAGGAGACGCAAAAGAACAATAGTTAATGGCAGCTTTTATCAGAAAAGATGCAAGTAAACCTACACAGCAAGAAATGTAGGGCGATAGGTAGGGAGGCTATAAAATTCAGCATACAAAATACAGGATAGTGGGGAAGGAGTATCATATAGCAAAATAAAAACACCGATAAATACTATAAAGATATTTGTGTGTTTGTGTGTAGTAAAACAATTTTGGTGAATGAATGGACTCTTAATATATAATCTAAATTCCGTTTTCCTTGGAGCCGTAACAAATTCTCAATGTTTGCCGTCCCTAAGCAGATAGATAGATAGATAGATAGATAGATATGAACAGAATAAGATAGATAGATAGATAGATAGATATGAACAGTTTTTCACGACCTATACAAATTAACATTCTGTTCGCTATGTACAACATTGGACTTAATTGTCCGTTTCTTGAACTTACAATTAACACTTTTTTCTTTTTTTGCTATTTCTTTTTGAGTTTTTTCTCATCTTTGAAGAATTGCTAATTCAAAGAATATAAAGTAAAAATATTTCATCCTCATCATCATCACTATCATGTCGCACTGCCAGCACGGATCTCCCTGATCCTCTTCCGCCACTCGTCTCTATTGTCCATTGCTCCCGGGAGGTCTTCCAGGCTATATCCTGTATCGGCACAGAGCTGTTGTATATAGGTTCTAGCTGGTCGTCCTGGCTTTGCTTGTCCATGTGAAGGGGTCAACAGGAGTATATCACTTATGAGTTCGTCCCTACTTCTCCAGCAGTGTCCCGCATGTGTGGTTCGTCTAATTTTGATAGTTTTCGCGATGGATTGTAGGTGGCCGTACAGCTGCTGTTTTGTGGGGTGTTGCTCCAGGACTTGTTCAATATTGCTCGCAGCATTCTTGTGTAATTGCAATCAAGCTTTTTCTCCATACGTTTAATTAGCGTCCGTGTACTTCATCCATATAGTAGTATCGACACGAACGCTGCTGGGAAAAAACTGCGTTTCATTTTATTGGTCAGGTCTGACTTCCATATGACTGGTAGCCTATCGAGGCTGCCCATGCCTTTGCTAGTCATGTGTTGACGTCTGTCTCGTTTGATGAGACACTGCTTCCTATGTAGGTGAACTCGACGACTAGTTTCAAAAGACCACCCTTTTGTGTGGAGATGACGCCACTTTGATTAAAGCACATGTATTCCGTCTTGTCTGCGTTGACATGGAGGCCTATGCCAGCAGCTGCTCGTTCCAAATTATGTAGCAGGGTTTCGTCTTGCGTGGGTGTATTTGCCTGGAGCGATACGTCATCGATGTCGTCCGCGTCCGTAATTGTTTGTACGGGATATCTTTTGCTTCTTTCCCTTTGCCATCTTTCTTTCATTAAATCAATAGACGTTCTAAGCACGTAGTCTAGAAATATTTAACATATTGATATGATGGGACTTTGAACTTTGAAGAAAGGATTTGTGAAAGAAGTCTCGAAGTCCTTTCTAATATTGAGTTTGATTCTCACTAGGTGACCGACTCTTGTTTTGGGACTTTGTGTCATACTAGGCTAAGCTTTATAAAAAAAAAGTGATTAGCTTTGAATCAAGGTAATCTCGCAAATTATTTTTAGGATTGAAAGTTTGATCCTAACTGGGTGTCCCTGATTTGTGAACCTAGAGCATATAATATAACTAAACTTAATAAACATCTGAGTGTATCGCCATGAAGCTTTGGTTATAAGGTTCGTTTTCCAGTTGATGGTACTGTATCCTCATTAAATAGCCAGCCTCTGAAATTAGTAGACTTGTTCAGATATCTCGGTAGTAATATTTCATCTACTGAAAGCGATGTCAACTTACGCATAGGAAAGGCGTGGACTACAAACTGACAGGTGAAAGAGCAGATGGAAATCTGATCTCCTTGATAAAATAAAACAGGAATTTTTCCAAGCTGTAGCCGTATCAATACTATTGTATGATTGCACCACTAAGAATCTAACGAAATCCCGAGATAAAAAGATAGATATTAACTACAAAAGGATGCTGCTTGCAGTTTTGAACAAATCCTGGAAGTAGCATACTACAAAACAGCAGCTGTATGGCCACTAACTTCCAAACTCACAAACTGTCCAAATAAGATGAAGAAGACATACTGTTCGCTGCTAGGGAAATAAGGATGAACTCATAAGCGACGTTCTCAAATGGACTAATACACATGGACCCACCAAATTTGACCAGCCAGCAAAACTTTACATTCATCATCTCTGTTTGAACATTGAATACCGTCTAGACGACTTGTTAGAAGTGATGACTCATATGGACGGATGATGAAAGAAAGCCAAGGGAATTCATGTTTTCAGCACGCCTTGATGGGGATGATGAGGAAGAGTTATATCGAACCTCGTCATGTTGTATGTTGACCTCCGACCCGGCCAAACATGCCATTCCAAAGACGGCGGAAATTGCATATTCCGTTGGCGTGGGCGAGCTTGGCCGACAATATAGGACAGGGTTAAAATCCCACGGTACAGTCACAAACTGATGCACCAGAAGAGGGTGACCTGTGAACTGCATGACAGTTATTTCCGCTCGATGATGATCAAAACATGCCATTCCAAAGACGGCGGAAGTTGCATATTCCGTTGGCCATTTATGGGAAGCGATTGAGTGGGCGTTGAACTATTATATGACTCAGTGCACAGGAAATTCAATCAGAGTTGGAGATGAGATGCGATAGAGAAAACCAGCACCCAGCAGAGTGGGCCCCAGACCCCCGGTTGAGCAACCCAGGAGAACGGGGAAGAAACGCTGATGGCCATAAGAGTGGGGGTCAATATGTTGCAGTTCTGTTTGGTCTCCAACTCCCTCTCACACATAACCCTTTCAAATAAAGTGAGAGGTATATTTTTCTAAAGAACTGTGGCGCTTGTCTTCATTGTGTCGTTGTGTTCTGCATACATATGTATATGTGTTTGTATAGATGGTCATGGCTATACAACAGTCATACCTCTGACCTTGTGTCAGACTAAACTAATCCTAACAAATCTCACTATATTTAAACGACAGCTTTGATAAAATAAGGAACAAACCGACTATTTGAGAGTAACACATTAGAAATTACGAACGGTTGTTGGATGAAATTGATGTTGAATCAGACAAATTGGGGTTAATCCGTATTGACTGTATATCTACGGAAGGCAGTAAAGATACAAAAAACCTATTTGTCAGTTTCAACTTACAATATAATTTGAGTCGCGTGATCTTTGTTACTGATATGTCAATTATACTCACCCTGAAAAATACTGTTAGCCACTGCAGACATTTTATCGGCTGATTTAAGAGAGAGACAAATTGATCTGCAAGGAAAAAGAAAACGAATAATTAAGCAATCACACACACACATACACATACACACATACATACACACACACACACACATATATATATATATATATATATAGTTCAGAGATTTTTAACAAAAGGATGAAAGTAACTTTAAAACGTATAGTTATCTGTAATCAATATTCGATTGTATAATTCTTCAAACAAAATAATTTTCGTGGTCATCGGGGACGATAAAAAAAAAACGGAAGTCGCCTTCTCTGCTGTGGTTTGAATCTTCTTTTCTTTTCCCTTTTTTTCTTAGAGAGTTCTAATCTTTTCAGGCTTTGGCAAGGTACTTTGTGACTGTTCCAAGAGCTCTAATGTTAATAGTCACGTGTTACGTTGTGGATCCAGCTTATCAATGATGTGATGAGCGTCGCTGGGTGGGTGTTGTATTTAAAGAAGAAAGTGAGATAAAGCTTACCGGGGTCGTTTTAGGACTTAGACTTGTGAGAGAAAGATAGTTTCTCGGCGCCTTTATAAAGATAACCACAACTCATGTGTTTTGTCAAACATGACTTTATTTCTACTGAATGTTTATAACTAAAACTCCAAGGGAGCTAACTCTATATTAGTTTATTGTTTATTTACACATACAACATCTCCTTCCCAAGTCCTTTCTTCTTCGGCTATGCTTTAATCCAGATTTATTACATATATTCAGACATCCCACGAGGTGGGTACACTTTTCTTACTCTAGTTCGGACCATTTGTTCAGTTGTGGTTGGTTGGTGTTCTGGGATTTCTGGAGGCGAAGTGTTTATACATTTCGAGGATGGAAAAATCCTAAACAGATATCGTCTGCCGTAACGGAGTTTTCGACTATTCCCTGTTAGGATGAAATATGACCTAGGTTGTTCACATTTCTTGATTATTTTCCCCTTTCTTGACCAAGTTTTGTCAACATGTAAACGTACATGGTCACTGATATTTAGGGAGGAGAGTTTTTTTGTGTTTTCTAGGCCTTGTCCAGGTATGCGGTTTCCTTTATTCTTGGTAGCAATGTCTGTAACTCACGTTTCATCAGTTTTATTGCTGGTGACGAAGTGTTCCCCTTGCCTGGTGCCGTGCGTAAAGCAAGCTATGATATGTCTTTGTCATCCTATGACTTCAGGCATTTCAGTAGGGTTCTTTAAACCGTTTGTATTGTTCTCTCCACCATGCCATTTGACTGGACAAATTCTAGGATACTAGTGTCATGTTCAATATCCCAGTTTGGTGAGAATTTTCTGAATTCTAGCGAGGTGAATTCTGGACCATTGTCTGAAAACACTAGTTTGGGGAACATTGCTTTCATCCTCTTAATCACTATTAGTGAGGTGTTGTTGAGAAGTTTGCTGATTTTAAAATACTTGGAGTAATAGTCCACAACAATGAGGTAGGTTCTCCCCTGTATTTTTAACAAGTCCGTACCAACTTTTGTCCAAGGTTTATCAGGGGCCTCGTGGTTCTTGAGCGGTTCAGCACCTTGATGGTTTTTGTATAGTTGGAATGCCTTACAATATGATATCGTATCTTTTAAGTAAGCATTCATGTTTGGCCAGAAGAGTGATTGTCTGGCCTGTCATTTTGTTTTTTCAATTCCCAGGTGATCTTGGTGTAGGATTTTGCGCATTTCCAATCGGAGTGTTGAGGGCACTGATTTGTTGGCTCTTGAGAAGAAGCCCATATTGGTATGTGACCACTGAATTATGGTGATGGTATGGTCTAAGACCAGGATCGGGGTGATGTTCCAGCCATCCTGCAGAGATTTGATGCCGAAGTTTTTGTAGTGTCATCTTTTGCTGTTTCAGTTACTAGTTTCTGGCGACTCTTTTTACTGATTGAGAGAGAAGATACCATGAAGTGGACAAAGCAGTTCATTTCTTTGTCGGAGATTTCGGGAGTGTTGTCTTGCAATGCAGCCCGGCTGAGTGTGTCTGTAACCTTTATTAATTGGCCTTTGGTGTATTCCAAGTCGAAATCATATTTTTGGAGCCTTAAACGGAAACGCTGTATTCTATGTGGAGTTTTGTCTAATTGTTTGTTCATGATGGACTTAAGTGGTTTGTGATCATTATGTACGACGTTATCCATTTATGTATTCATGCAAATACTGACAGGAAAACAGAATTGACAGTATTTTTAATTCCAGAGGACAGCAATTTGTTTCTGCTGATGTCAAGTATCTACTGACATAAGCTATCGGATATCACTCATTTTCATGCAGTTGTTCTAGCAGGCTCCTAATCCTTGGGTAGATGCATCAGATAATACTTTGATTGTAAGTTTGGAGGTCAGAACACTTTATTGTTAGGCTCTGAATGATAATTTTCTTAAGATCTTTGAAGCTTGTTAAAAGACCAAATGGTGTCCTTCTCCAGAAGAAGACCTAGGGGTGCTGTTTTGGTTGAGAGGTTTAGGAAAAATTTTCCCAGGTATGTAATCATGCTAAGAAGCGTTGTAATTCCTTTTGGTTGGTTGGTTGGTTGGTTAAGGTATGTCTGTGATAGCTTTTATTTTTCTGGCATCTGCTGCTATTCCCTTGTTGGATATCGTGTGTCCGAGGAATGTCAATTGACGCTGGTTGAATTGACAATTGGATCGATTCAGTTTTAATCCTGATCGTCTGATCGTCTTGCAGAAATTCAATTGTTCTTTTTTCAAACAGATCAGGTGTATCTACCTAGAAGATGATGTCACCCTGTGCATTCCGACATCCTTCTTTGGATTCAATGCTCGTGGCTATGCGGGCTTGACACATCTCACTGGCACTGTGAATCCCACATGGAATTCGTAGAAATCTGAAACGGACACAGGGTGAATTGAAGGTTTGGTTTCTTTGTTTGGTTTCTTTGTTTTAATGGCATATCAACTCTTTTTAGGTTATTTAATGCCAAAGCCATTCTCCTAGAAGAACAGTAGTGATACTATTTATCCCATAGCTGGGAGGATAAGGGGGTTCATACCTTTCCCAACTGTATTTGCCCGAAAGTGAACGTAATAGCGCGACTGGAGTACGAACTCGCGTACTACGATTCCGCAGTCCATCGCTTTAACCATTACACCACGACGACACCCCCCGAATTGAAGGTGAGGAGTTTGGAGCTTTCTTCATCCACCCTAATTTACCAGAAGACATTTGAGGCGGTCAGCTTCGTAAAGTACTGTGTTCCTGCCATTTCCTGAGATATGTCAGTTGCTGTTGATAGGCGGTAGTGCGCCCTTTTAATTACCTTGTTTAGATTTCGAGGGTCTAAACAAACTCACTGGTTGCCATTGGGTTTTCTACTACTAATAGTGAAGAAACCCAGTCAGTGGGTTCATTGACAGAAACAATTATGTCAAGATGAATCATTTGTTGCAGTTCCCGTTTTAGTCTGTTTGAGGATAATAGGTATTTTGTGTGGTAGGTTTATGTTAGGTTTTATATTTGGGTCCATTGTAATGTGGCGATACCCAGGTAATGTCCCTTGTTTCCCAAAACAGTCTTTAAATTTCGAGAGGAAAACAGGTTCTCCCTTTGAGACGCTGAGAACTCTTTATATGAGGGGTATGTCACCCCAGGTTTTTAGTCCGAGGATTGGAGATGTGTCAGTATTTGCAACAATCATTGGGACATCATATGTGTTGGTTTTGTGTGGAATTTGTACGGCACATTTTCCTAGAACTCGGATAGAGGTGACTGTTATTGGCTGTTAACATTGTGAGGAGAGGTTTTAATCCAGGTTAATTTTTCAGTAGAATGATGTTTACTTGACTGAGTCAATTTTAAATCTTGTTTTTGTGCCATTTACTTCTAATGTGACGAACCAATCTTCTGACGTTGAGTTCACCTCGAATGTTTTTTGTTTGTGAGTTGTTGACTGTGTTTTGGCCGTGATTCAGCCTACATAGGTTTGTTCATCCTCAGATGCTGGTGAGTCAGAGTCATTCTGCATGATTTCCTTAACGTGTTTGTTTGAGGGGCACATTTTTTGCAAAGAAGTTGCGGTTTTTGCAGGTGTTGCAGATTTGGTTGTATGTGGAGCAGTTGCCTCGAAAGTGTGAGAATAAACAGAATTTACTTTTCGTTATTTTTTCTCTGTTGGAGAAGGGGGTACTGTCTTTAGTGAGAGTGAGTTTCCTCGGGCCTTTTTTCACCGACTGGTAGCTGGTTTCTCACTTTTTGTAAAATTAACTTCCTTAGCCTCTCTTTGTAGGAGTCCTATTTGCTGTCTTATATCCTCTGCAGTTTGACCCACCTTTATTGTAAATTCCAGCGTTAAATCAATTTCTGATTGCAGTTTGTTTGTTTTTTTCCTGAAGGCGGAGGTCGTTTGTTCTGATTATAATCATATCCTTGATGAGGTTGTCTCTCAATTCTTTTAATTCACACTCGTGACTCAGCGTTTTTAATTTGTTTACGAAGTCGTTGAATTGTTCTGCCTCGTCTTGTGGAGAAGTTAGAAATTTTTACCACGCTAGTGTTCAATTTTTTCGAGGAAGGAAGTATTCCTCGAATTTTGTCATTACTATATCGTAATTCATTTCATCATTCACTGACGAAAATTCCAAATTATTATAAATCTGACGGCCATGTTTTCCAATGCAACTGAATAGAACGCTGGTTTTAACTTCGTTTGATTTCTTTAATTTTGCCGTGGCTATTAGGTAAAGCCACAGTTTTTGTTTGAAAAGTTTCCAGTCTTTAAAAATATTTCCGTTTGAAAAGTCTAAGGGTTCCCTGAGATTAAATTGAGAAGCCATGTTGACTCGTCCGACGACTACAACGTGAGAATTAGTGAGTCACATTTTTACGTTGGAAAAAGGGTTTAAGATTCTGACACCATGTTGTATTTACAGGACGTGAAATAAAGCTTACCGGAGTCGTTTTAGGACTTGGACTCGTGAGAGAAAGATAATTTCCTGGCGCTTTCATAAAGATAACCACAACACACGTGTTGTGTCAACCATGATTTTATTTCCACTGAGTGTTTATTACTAAAAATCCAAAGGAGTTAACTCTGCATTAGTTTATTGTTTATATACACATACAACAGTGAGAAATGCTAAACAAAATGACAACCAGAGACTTTTGTGATGTAACAGCATAATTTCTCGAAACAGGACCCTTGCAAATTCATTTCAGTGTTATGACGTCTTCAGGACAAGAAAGATGGATGAGAGAGATATAAATCAAGTTTTCATCGAGCGTGATACTTGGCCCCAAGAGGCATATCAATCGCGATACGTGAAGAAGCAATTCTCCTCTTCATGTCTTCTAAATATAACGATTTATGTACCTCTGGCCTGGAACGATGAGTCGTCTCCCAGCAGATCAGTTTGAAGGAATACCTCCTGACGAACAATTAATAAAATTAGTATTTGTACACCTCTGTTTGATATAAACGGGATCACCCCATTCTCTATGTGGGTGACACAAATATGGACAAGGAAAGAAAGATTACAGCGGTTCAACCGTAGACTGAGTAAAGACCAAAACTTCCGGCACCATCTTTGTTTTCTTCTCCCGACAAACAAAGAAAATGAACACGAAACAAGAACACAAGATTGAAGTTCTACTTTTCAATAAAGATGAATCCACGGCCGTAGTACACAAACGAAGAAGGTGGAACTTTCGTCTTGTATCTTTTAACTTTCCCACGGTTTGTCACAAACAAAATTTCGTTTTTTTTATCGATATCTGTGTTTTATTTTTCTTGTGCCGTTAAATAAATCAAAATACCGTTACAGAATTTCTTATAATTTTGAGTGACCCTTGTCAAAAAATCTATTTCTCAACTCGTTCTCTTTGGGGTTTTTTTAAGTGAAAACTCTTATTTTTAGTCACCAACCCCTCAAATAAGATCATAGATATTTGTCGCTGCCTCCCACCAGACAGGACCTGACACAAGGTCAATGATTATAGTGGGGATTAAAGGGAGGGGAAGGTCGGGAACGAGCCGAGACTCGAACCCTGCTGGTCTGTGCTGCTCATCGACCCACTAAGTGCAATGTGGGTCTCATAAGGCAAGCAGTTTCACGAATCCAAATTTGGATCCGGGCACGTATGCTGGGCTATAGCTTGAACTAGACAGCAAGGTCTAGTGCTATACATAGGGGACAGAGGTTGCAGCTCGCCCACCCGAAGGTGGCCCAGCCGAATTGGGGGCCTTTCGGCCTCGAATCTGCCATTGATTCCGATACCCCATCCGGCACGAATAATAAGATCATAACAACATCTCTATTCATAAGATCATTTTATTATTAATTCTATATTCTACACCAATGACTTTTTACTTTATTTTCATTATTGGTTATTATTAATCACTAGGAAACTCTTCTCTTGGTTCATTGATGTAGATAATAAACTACTGTCCATGTAAGCTGTCATGCAAAAGATACTTGCGACTAACTTGTAAAATCCATGGTATCCAATTACGTATCACATGACTTTCGGTTTTTCATTCTGTTGTAAATGTCAAATAAATGGTGTAGTAATTTACTAGGCATTTTGCTTAGATATGGCACTCAATGAGACTCGAATTCACTCTTGCAGGTTCGCAAGTCAAGCTTGCTAACCATAACCCTATGTGAGGCGCCCATCATATAAATGGTGTGAAAGGATTTCCTTTCTTTGTTTACATCACTTGTTGTCTTCATTAATCAAAGAAGGGTTGACAGTTTTCATTTCAATATTATTATTATTATTATTATTGATATTTTACTCATTTGAGAGTTCTTCACACTAGCATTAGATCTTCTTAGTATTCAGGCCAATCTCAACAATGCTGTAGTTTTGGATGGTCTCCACTCGTCCTCTTATTCCCACGTCCTCCAGTCTTTGTATCAGTCCTTTAGTGACTGTACCGAGGGCGCCAATTACAATTGGTATCACCGTCACTTTCATGTTCCTTCCTTTTTTCAGTTCTCAAGCAAGGTCTAGGTATTTATCTCTCTTTTCGATTTCCTTCAGGTTTTAACCAGTGGTCAGCGGGAACGGAAAAATCCATTATCCACCAGGTTCTCTCTTTTTTTCTTTTCCTTTTTCTTTTTCTTTTTTTTTTTTTTTTTTTTTTTTTGTTGTTGTTGAATAATACAAGGTCTGGTCATCTGGCCGAGATTGGATGATCCGTTTATATCTCAAAATACCAAAGAATTTTGTGCCACTCATTTTCTAGGACGGATTTTGGGTTTCATTGTCACACAGAGATTGAAACAGCAACATGAATGATCAGACACGTTCATGTATCATCTACCAAGACAAGACTAGTTTAACGGTGAAAGATGATACAGTTACTTCGTAGTGACCCAAAGATTTTCACAAAATTTTCAAGCATTGCTTCCGGTTCGTACCGTTTGTCTTTCACTGCGATACTGTAGGTTTTGCACATGTTCCAGCAGAGATTTTGGCACTACTTTTGATGAAGGTATTTACAAGGCTACAGAAGAAAACCTCAAAGAACTAAAGATCGCCTAATTATTGATAAGACTGTTCTACGTAGCTGTAAGCGAAGACATACAATTCTATGTATGACCAGGGTTGATTTAAGAAATATATACGATACATAATTTTATATTCTTGCATCATTAAATCTTTGAGGTTTATTTAGGGATCAGAAACTATTTTACAACTCATAACATCGTCTATGGCTATCTGAATTTTTTTTCTCTGAAAACCAATTTTGGAATCCTGTTGATATGAGATGATGAATTTTCCAACGAGATGTATTCTCTCCTCCTATATTGTATTGGTCATTCTTTCAATTGTTCCTGTATCTGTTAGGTTGAGATGCAAGCTTAGAAAAGACAAGCGAGAAATTAATCTTTCACTCTTTGCAAGTTTTTCACTAGAGTTCGAGTGGCAGCAAGTCTCTTCAGGTCTCCAGGACTCTTCTCGGTATTCTAACTGATCCCAACAGTGCTGCAGTCTAAATGGCCTTGATTCTTCTGATTTCCAATTCCTTCAATCTTCTTCCCAAGCCTTTGGGGAGCATTCCAAAAGCACCAACTACTATCACCTCCATATTCCACAGATTTTTTTTAGTTCTCAGGCAAGGTCCAAGTATTTGTCTATTTTTTCGTTTTCTTTTATTTTCACTCAATGATTTGCAGGAACGGCAGAACCCTCAAGATGGCAAGTTCTTTTCTCTCTCGTCAATAAACACACGATCTAGTCTTCCGGCCTGGATTAGGTGATTCTATTGTAACTCAAAATCCCAGAGAATTTTGTGTGATTCGTTCTCCACGACAGATTCTGGTTTGTCTATATAGTCAAAGTTTAGTCATTTCCACGATTTCCTCACGCAGTCATATATGTTCTTGTACTCTTTAGATTATCATGTGATACACAATTTCATCTCTCTCTCTCTCTCTCTCTCTCTCTCTCTCTCTCTCTCTCTCTCTCTCTCTCTTAGTCTACACTTATTATTTTCCTGAGTCTGATCAAGTCTAGAGTTTATATGATTAGCTCTTATGGTGCTATTCTGAGGTGCTATTGATAGTAATTCAGTTTCACTTTTTAAGTTTCCTCTGCGTTGCCATTTCCGTTTCATCAATTTAATTATTTCGGTTTTCCAGCTTGATCTCATATCATTTTTGTTGTTGTTGCTATTATTAACTGCTAAAATAACTCTCTCTTCGCTCCTTTTTGTATACTCTTTTTTGTATACTTTTCGAGTCCCACACAATTCTCAATATTGGTAAATCCTCATCTTACTACTTTTCTTGTACAGTATGTCCACATCAACTTTTGGGCGTAAGGTCTCGTGCGTTTTCGTCAATTTTTTCATTCCCATGTTCAGTTTAAGAAGGGTTCCGAATACTGAGATAGTTCTTTCTAATTTTTTTCCTTCATTTCTACTAGTTTGGCCTAATGTTCGCCAATGGTCCGGAAGACCGGGGTTCAATCCCAGGTCGAGTCATACCAAATACTTAAAAAAATGGTACTTGATGCTGCCTTGTTTAGCACTCAGCCCTATAAGGTGGGGATCATGGGTAAAGTGGAGCAATCCTGAGAATGGAGTAGCACCCTCCTCTACACCTAGGTGTAGTAGCATTTGAAAAGGGGGCCTTCGGGTCGCCCTTGAATAAGATCGCCAACTTTAGCTTATTCTACTAGTTTAATAGTATTTGCTTCAAATTTTACGATGTATTTGTGGCTATTTTTCTTCAAATGTTTTGATATTTTTATGATTAGGTAGTTCTAGTCCTTCTGTTGATTCGCTTTTTGTTTATTACCAGTATTTAAGATTTCTTCTCTGTTTAGTGTTTTCATTTGATTATTATTTTCTTAAAAACGTTTGAAATCAATCATATTCATGAGATCGTTTATTTTTTCCTCTGTTCAAGTGAAGTCGTACTTTCGTTTTCATTTGTAATGTTTTAGAGTTATCTTTGCCATAACTGATGATAAAGATTCAAAGAGTTCCAGTGGAAGAGGCCTCTTTGTGTTTTAAAATTTCCAATATATTGTACGACAGCTGTTAGTTCCATTCCCCAGTTTTTCGTAGCTCTCGTGATATTATCAATTGATCGACATATCAACAACATAATTTCCTTGGCTTATCAAATATTGATTACCTACAAATAAGTTGATTAGAGTTACTTTAATCTTTTTTGTTTTTAAATTATTTGTTGGACATGGTTAATGAAAGTAAATGGATAACGAAACTGAATAGCCAATCCTTATTTATCTTAAAAGTTAATTATCGGTTATTACAATATATTAATAATGACAAAAATTAGAAACATTTTTCTTGTCACTAAAATGAATAGTTCACCATCTGTTAAACGTCATCAAAGAAAATCTCCAGTTCTTAATTAAAATAGCTTAACAGGAAACATTAAGGGAAACAAGATATAACCCTAAGTTTATATAGGAAATGACATGAAAAATTGCACAAATTATTCACAACTGATTTTGACATGTACACATAGTAACAGATACTCACAAAAACACGTACAAAAATAATACAGACTGTTTCAAAGAATATGAGATCATTTGTGACCCGAAGATTGTACAGGATGTTCCAGAAAAATTGATATCATTTTGTAATCTAAAAACTTGACTAATTCTCTTTCAAATGGTCTCAAATTTGAATTACATGCATTGAAACAATTTCTATTAAATGTTTAAATGCCTTTTCTTTCCTGTTAATAGAATTTCTGTATTTAAAAAGAAAAGAAAGACATAAAACATTAAACATAGAAGTTTTAGTTGTTTCTACACATGATGTTAATATTTTAGGTTATTTGAACGAAAATTTGTCAAATTATGTGACTACGAAATAATATCGGTTTTTCTTAAACGCCCTGTACTTTTTATGATTGTTGTTGAAATATTAATTCTTTTACAAAATTCGAAACACGCCCGATCAGCTAATATCTTTTTTCCTCAACGCTATGAAACTAAGGTGTTAAATTAGAAATTATTGCCGTCCTCCCTGAAGGAAAATAAGTTCCGATCTGAGTCTCTATCAAAAAGAAAAAAACCCTTCATCTATACATATTTACCCAACCCCTCCGCTCGGGCAGAATATGACACAAGGTCAATTCTTAAACGGAGTTTAACAGGTTTGAATTCAGAGTTTTCCTTCTCATAGACTAGTTGCCTCCCCAAGGCTGAAGAATCTAGTCTGCCCTACTATTTACCCATAGCTGGAGGGAGAATAATTGGATTCATACCTTTCCCAAGGGTATTAGTGCTATGTGAAACGCAGTCTCGTCTAGGATTTGAACTCGTGTCGCCGTGTCCATTTCCTACGACGATAACGATTACATCACGGGCACCTCCTTCATCTATAATTTGCTATCGTTTCAATAATTTTTTCACTCATTTAAGCTTTTCCCCACAAAGATTTTTTTTAAGTTTTGAATATGCAAAATTACGTTTTGAGTACGTTTTTCAATTAAAATGAAATTCAACTAGAACACCGGTGACCTAGAGAAAGTGAAAGGGTTGAAACTACCAGCAATAAAAACGTAATTTTAAATCATCTAGATAGGCTTATCGATATCTGCTAAGTTTAGTTTTATCTGGTTTAGGGACAAATGGATGGAAACTAGTAGGAAGATTGTGCTCCGCCATTTTTCTAAGTGAAGCTGACTTGTCTACTTTGAAAACCAGCATTCAAAATACTAGTTTCTTTACCGATGATACTGTTAGGAAATATACAACTATCTCAAGCACCAAACCGTTATTAAACTTCACTTCTTCTGCCTATCATTGAATATTTTGTATGTCATTTAAACCAGTTTTCCTAATTTCTATCTTTTTGGTGTTCATTTAAAACAACACGTTTTAGATGAACACCAAAAAGATAGAAATTAAATTATATAATTATATGGTGGTCATGTTGTTGTGGATGTTAGGTTTATTTTCTAAACAAACCGGACCCAAACTCCAGAAGACTCGAAAGAATTTGTAGCTGTTGCAAATACACAAGCCAAAAAGGAAACCGAACAAGTTGAGAGACTGAAGTAACGCCACAGCCTTTTTATCAAATAACTATATCACCCACGAACCGCCATAAATTAATGTTGATATTTTTAAATCCGCAACAAATGCGCCAGAACCACCCGGAGTTTTGTAATCTTGAAAAGAAGATATAAAGTCAAGGTACATAAATTTTTCAAGCATCGTCACACTTGCTGCATGTCGGTCGAAAAAAAATTTTTCCAGTGGTAAAAAATGTTTCAACAGAAGAAACAATCGCTTTATACCAAACTCAGACCAAACATTGGCTATTTTTAAAGATTGTTAGTTGGCCGACCGTAAAGTGACCCGAAGATTGTCGTTTCAATAGCTCTTAGACCGATGTGTAGAAGATACCGCTATTTCTTTCTCAGGATTGGTCTCCTTACACTTGATCTGTACCTTATAATGCTGAGTTTTAAGCAAGGAGACATCAATTACCATTTTTTGATTCTTTAGTATGACTCGACCAGGAATTGAACCTCGATCTTCTAGACCATTGATTAACACTCAAACAATTATGCCAATCTTAATCTTGAATTCTTGGGTAAAATTTTCTTTTTAATTTAATTCTGATCATTATTTGTTGACAGATAACGGTGTTTTAAAATTGTCAGTTTAATCATAAAAATTGATGATAAGATTTGTTTGAGCATATATATCATCGAAATTGTGTTGGAATCTTTAAAATGGCTTTCGAGATCAGGTATTCGCAAATTTATGACAAAATACCCCTCTAGTTTCTAAAAAAGTTCTGATTTTTTGGACTGAGAGGTTTAATAATATATTTTATCAATGTTTCAATAAATATTAATTTTTTTATAACGAATTTTTTGGTGACATCCTTCATAAATACCTTTTGGAGTGTAAAATTAAAGAATTATTTTCTGCATTTCTGGAAGTATCATGAAAACGATGAGGCAGAATATATATATATATATATATATATATATATATATATATATATATATCTTTAAAGAAAAAACCAAAGACCGGTTATTTTATGATTATAAATTTATTTCCATCCTGTTTTTCGTTTCTGGTGTGAACCAAAAACACGAAGTAAAATATAACAGGACTTCTTCAGATCTAATGGATAAATAAAACAGAATAGACACGGGGGCGGGAAGAGAGTTGAAGAGTTACCTCCTCGTTTTATTGAGTTTCCGTTTTTTTATTTACCTCTTTATTTTATTTACGAAATTCTTCCGTCAGTTATAATTACGGTAATTTAAATTCTTTATTTATTTTCTTTTATTTATTTTCTTTTCTTGTTAGGTTCGATAATTAACTTTTGTGTTCTAAGTCAATGTAATGAATTTTGTAAGGGAAATATTAATGCTTATATTAATTTCGATACTATTTATTTAGCTACCTATTTTTTCCATGTGTCTATATTGGATACGTTTTTTGTCTTGTCTCACTATTTATTTCTATGTTTTTTAAATTTATAGTCTATAGTTTAGATTTTGTCCTATGTCTACATCTAGCTATTAATTCACTTCTCTTATTTAATAACTTTTCAGGCAATTTATATGTCATTATATTTATTTTCTCTTCTAAGCACAAATTGCATCTACCGTCAAAACTATTTGGAGTATTTGATTTTTTCAAAATAGACCATTCAATCTCAGGGGTTAACCCTTTGTTTTTCAAACACCAGAATTATTTCGATAGTGCCGTATGGTGTTTTAGGTGTTCGTGAGAGAAGGTAAATTTATGGTTTGAATACCTCACCGTCCATTTCGTGGAAGTCAACCTGATATAAGTTTTTTATCCGTAATATCCTCTTTGGGGTAAATTATAGCTTGATATATTACATTATTTAAATTACATAGTCCTTTCATAGGACAATTGTCTCGGGATTTACAATTACATTCTTTTTTTATGGTCTATTTTGTTCAGCTCCTGAATGATTCTCTTGTCCTGAAGGAATTACTCCCAACTCTGGTTTAACTGGACCGAATAATACTATATATATATATATATATATATATATATATATATATATATATATATATATATATATATAAGTATTATTTGGTCCAGTTAAACCGGAGTTGGGAGTAATTCCATCAGGACAAGAAAACTATTCAAAAGTGAACATTTAAATTTTCCTGGTAATGTCTATTCTGATTTATTTTATCCATAAGATCTGAAGAAGTCCTGTTAATTTTTTTTCGTGTTTTTTGATTTTATCAAAAACACATAACAGGATGGAAATAAATTTATAATCCTAATGTGACTGGTTTGTGTTTTTTCTTAATGATATATATATATATATATATATATATATATATATATATATATATTAAAACAATGCCTTAAATTCTCTCTCTGTAAAGTGATTTGTGGAGGTGCCCGTGGTGTAATGGTCGTAGGAAATTGACACAGTGACATGAGTTCAAATCCTGGACGAGACTAATTGCATTTCACATAGCACTAATACCCTTGGGAAAGGTATGAATCCAATAATTCTCCCTCCAGCTATGGGTAAATAGTAGGGCAGACTGAGTTCTTCAGGCTTGGTGAGGCAACTAGTCTAGTAGAAGGAAAACTGAATTTAAACCTGTTAAACTCCGCTTAAAAATTGACCTTAGGTGATATCCTGCCCGACCGGATGGGTTGGTAAATATGATAAAGTGATTTTATTCAGTTCTGCCCCGGCAAACATAAATAATCAAAATTTTCTTAAATTTTTTCAGATAAAATCTATGCTATTTCAAGGAATTTATAAAAATAAAATCATAACAAATCATTAAAAAGAATCCTTAACTAGGATGAACGAGACCTATATGTCTGAGTTTTGGTCTATATTACAAGTTGAATGTTGAAAATGAAGGATGTGTTGTATATATTAGAACTTGACCTTGAGCAGCAATTTATTTTGAGTGCATTTACTTTTAATATGAATCAATAGATAAATATAGTTTTAACAACTATGTAGGTATTTACCTAAACCTTCAACCACGAGCAGGATGCGACATTAGGTCAATTTTTTAATCAGGGTTTAACAGGCTTAAATATAATTTTCTCAATCCTAGAGCGATTGCTACACCAAGATTATAGAGCCCAGTCTACACCACTATTTACCCATAAGAGGAAGGAGAATAGTTGGATCCATACCTTTCTCAAGGGTAATAGTTCTATGAAAAATGCAAACTACCTCGTCCAGGGTTTGAACTCGCGTTGCAGTGTCCATTTCTGAAGTCGATAACCGTTACACCTTGAGCGCCTTTAAGCAACGATGTATGTGATAATGAAATTAATTCAGAAACAGTTTGAGGACAGCCTTTTATCCTCTGGTGTAAGAAGTCGGTGTTCTAATCGAGATAACACCCTGTCATTGGGGCCTAGATTAATCTTACTATATCCTCTGCAGAAGGGTAAAACACCCCCACACTAAAAAAAAAAAAAATAGGTATCTGGGTATGACACTAAACTGCATCTGATGGTGAGGCTTCACTTCTAGAGCTCTGAGGATTATGAAGGACTCTTTGGTTTCTATTACCCCCAGTTCCACTCTGACCCAATGTGCTAATATCTATTAGAGCTTCTTGTGAAGGTCAAATATATATGCTTAAAAAGTATTCGATAGGACTGTACACAAAAACCTTTCTAAAGAAACAACTACAGAAAAAATATTAATATGAATGAATAATGATTTGATTTGGCTTCTTTATTCAATGGCATATCAACCTTCGGGGGGTTATTTAATGCCGAAGTCATTCTGGTGGAAGAACAACAGTGGAACTATTTAACCTATTGATGGGGGTAGGGGATAAACAGACTCATGCGTATTGTTGAGGGAGAGATGGCTTTATACATTTTCTAATGGTATCAATTTGAACGTGAACGTACGAGGGGCTACGATACGTTTCGAGACTTTTTTTCGTATGGGCACTTTTATTGATAGTACACACATGAAACTCTAGTACCCTTCCAAGTAATCGGCTGCAATGCACTTGTACAGTTCCAACAACTTTTGCAAGGCCCCATGGAAGTCCTCTTCTGTGAGCGTGTCAATGACCTTCGTCACAGCCTCTTTCATCTCCTCAATTGTCTCATAACAACAGCCTCTGAGCTTAAGGAATAACCAAAAGTCACAGGGAGCAAGGTCTCGACAATAGGGACAGTGAGGAATTGTGTTGATGCCCAACTTGCTCAAAGAGTCTGTGACAAGGATGGAGTTGTGGACTGGTGCATTGTGCTGGTGGAAATGCCACTAACCCGATTTGAAGAGTGCTGGCCTCCTCCGACGGAATCTCTTTCTGAACTCCCTTAAATCATAGTAACCCTAACCGTTTGGCCAATCAACTCCGGTGTATTGACTTCCTTACTCCTCCTACACCTCTCATCATCCCTCACAGACTCCCTGCCCTCGTTGAATGTCTTATGCCATTCAAAAACTGTGGCTCGATTCATGCAAGATCGTCGAAAAGCAGTATGAAGCATCCATACGTTTCTGTGGCATTTTTTTCCAAGTTTAAAACAGAATTTTATTGCATATCGTTCTTCTAATGTGTCCTCACGTCCAGATTTCATTTTTGAAAATCACCAGCTGTGACAATCAGGCTTTAGTAGGGTGTATTCCAACTCCTGCAGTAGCTGTTCATTTGAGTCTGAAACCATAAAAATTGGTCAGTCATCTCATAAGATGTATAACAATAACATTCTGAATTTTCAAGAGTCTACAACAATTTTAAATGCCCTTACAAAAAAAGTCAGGAAACTTATCGTATGCACCACGTCATAGCCCGACTAAAATACATTCAGTTGGTGCAACATAATCTTCACACTTCCATTTCCTTTCATTTGGACTTGATTTAAGCTTAGCAAATATCAAAGAGGCCAGGGTTTGTTTTTTTTTTTTTTTTTTTTTTTTGGGGCTAGGGATTAATCGTACAAGTTTGAGTTTAGAATACAGCATTTCAAAGCAGACAATCAGGTTTTCTCTATTTGAAGAATTGACACAACATATTTTTCACATACTCATCTATCAATTGGCCTTGTGCCAGACTAATTTAACCTGAGTAAATAAAATTTGTTTTTAAATAACTAAGAATATGAAAAAAAGAGAAAGTTTATACTAAAAAAAATGACATTTCGTGTGAAAATGCCAAAGTGTGAGCGATAAGACAACTAAAACTGTCAAAAAAGTGAAAAGAAGAAAACGAATAAAGAAATATTTACTCAGGGAAATGAGAAGAGGGAATAGGGAGGTAGGCAACAACCTCAGACTTTAAACATAGGTCATAAAATTATTTACTCTACTAAGATTGGTCTTTCAAGTAGAAAAGAACGTCTGCTTGCTTGGGAAATCAGCATTTGAAATACTCACTTTTACTGGAATTAATTTCATTTTTCTAAATTCCTAATGGGTTAGGTTGATTAGAGTTTATGATACATCAACCCTTGTAGGTTATTTAATACCAGATCCTGTTTTGAAAGCATGGACAGCTATCGATAGGCTCTCGATCATAGGGAAATCAGACCTGACCGATAAAATGAAACGGTTTCTTCCAGACAGCGGTCGAATCGATACTGCTATATGGATGCACTACTTGGACGCTAACTAAACTAAGAAGAAACTAGACAGCAATTACACAAGAATGTTGAGAGCAATATTGAACAAGTCCTGGCGACAACACCCCACAAGACACCAACTATGCGGACACTTGCCTCCCATCACGAAAACTATACAAGTTAGACGAACCAGACACGTAGGACACTGCTGGAGAAAGAAGCAAGGGCGAATTCATCAGTGATGTACTCCTATGGACCCCCGCATATGGCCAAGCAAAAGCAGGACGACCAGGCCGAACATACATACAGCAGCTATGTGAGGATACGAGATGTAACCCTGAAGACCTGCCAAAAGCGATGAATGATAGGGAGAAGTGGCGAGAGAGGGTCAGGGATATCCGTGCTGGCGGCACGACATGATGATGATGATGATGATGAACAGTTTGTAGGTAAACTAAAGTTCATTTCTTTACTCACAATTAAACAGTTTCAAGTATTCCTATCTTACATTTAATTTTCATCAATTGTTTACACTAAGTTAAATTATTTCAAGTTTTCCTTTCTAACACAAATAATCCCATTCAATATGAATCTTTTTTCTTTCTTTCTTTGAACGGCTTCGAGCTGGCAAAGAAAAGAAGCAGAAGGTACCCCGCAAAAACAATTACGGACGCCGACTACGCCGATGACATAGCGATTCTGGTAAATACACCCGACCAAGCCGAAACACTACTGCATAGTTTGGAACGAGCCGCCGCTGGCATTGGCCTCCATATCAATGCACACAAAACGGAATACATGTGCTTTAATCAAACAGGCGACATTTCCACACGAGGCGGAAGCTCTCTGAAGCTAGTAGACAAGTTCACCTACCGAGGAAGCAGTGTCTCATCAACCGAAAAAGATATCGACAAGCGGCTAACGAAGACATGGACAGCTATCGATAAGCTATTGGTCATATGGAAGTCAGACCTGACCGATAAAATGAAACGCAGTTTCTTCAAAGCAGCGGTCGTATCGATACTGCTATATGGATGAAGTACACGGACGCTAATTAAACGTATGGAGAAAAAGCTTGATTGCAATTACACAAGAATGCTGCGAGCAATTCTGAACAAGTCCTGGAGGCAACACCCCACAAGGCACCAGCTATATGGCCACCTACCTCCCATCACAAAAACTATCAAAGTTAGACGAACCAGACATGCAGGACACTGCCGGAGAAGCAGGGACGAGCTCATAAGTGATGTACTCCAATGGACCCCCACATATGGCCAAGCAAAAGCGGGACGACCAAATGAATGAACAATGTTGAATAGAATTGTTTGTGTTAAATAGCAATACTTGAAACCATTTAACTTAGAAGTAGCTGTACTTAATTGAGTGCAAACAAATTAGCTTTAACTTTTGAAAAATTGTATTACCAACCAACTATTGACTTACAAATCAAATGTACTAGGTGCACTCAATACGTTTCCAGAGTTTTTTGTACAGGCATTTTAAATGGTCGTAGACTCTTGAAAATTCACTATATTATTGCTATACATCTTATGAGATGACTGACCAATTTTTATGATTTCCGGTTTAAATGAACAGCTACAGCAGCAATTGGATTACACCCTACTAAACCCTGATTGTCACAGCTGGTGATTTTCAAAAATGCAATCTGGACATGAGGACACTTTAGAAGAACGATATGCAATAAAATTATGTTTTAAACTTGGAAAAATACCACAGAAACGTATAGAATGCTTCAGACTGCTTTTCGACCATCTTGCATGAATCGAGCGTCAGTTTTTCAGTGGCATAAGAGATTCAACGAGGGCAGGGAGTCTGTGAGGGATGGTGAGAGGTGTGGGAGGAGTAAGGAAGTCAATACACCGGAGTTGATTGGCCAAACGGTTAGGGTTAGGGTTACTATGTTGAGGTTTTAAGGGAGTTCAGAAAGAGATTCCGTCGGAGGAGGCCAGCACTCTTCAAATCGGGTCAGTGGCATTTCCACCAGGACAATGCACCAGTCCACAGCTCCATCCTTGTCACTGACTATTTGAGCAAGCCTCCCTACAGTCCAGACCTTGCTCCCTGTGACTTTTGGTTTTTCCCGAAGCTCAGAGGCTGTTGTTATGAGACAATTGAGGAGATGAAAGATGCTGTGACGAAGGTCATTGACACGCTCACACAAGAGGACTTCCATGGGGCCTTGCAGAAGTTGTTGGAACGGTACAACAAGTGCATTGAAGCCGGAGGAGATTACTTCGAATAAAAGACTCAGTCTTGCAACCAAATCTATCTTGGTGAGCCTACGAACTTTTCATTTGTCTTGTACATTTACAGATCTACACATACCATATATTACTATCATTCGTTGCGGATGTTCGCTTGTTTACTTGCTGAAAGAAAACCTTTTTTCTTATTTTTTCTTTCTTTTTAATTGATTACATTACCAGAGAAAGTATCACATGTCCGCCTAACTCGTTTCAAAGCTGGCGAGCATATTCCACCCAAAAACAACAAAAAACACTCCAGCAAGGAGAACGAGGAAGTCGAAAGGTTTTAGCGATTTTAAAATAGGTGTGGTAGAAGATTGTCGAAATGGAAAAGATACCCGATACAAAACGACGACACTTTAGAAATACACCCGCCTCATTTGATGTGGATACGGGTGGCGAAATTTTTCCTTCGTTTAGAAACGATTAACCAAAGGGGAAAAAATGAAGAAAAAATGGAATTAAATGATTCAATTAAATACACAAAGATCATTAACTACTTGGGCAATCATGGGAAAAAAATGATTGCAAAACATTCTTAGACGCTCTTACAACAGAGTAAAATAAAGGAAAGTATAGAATTAGACTTTGCTAACGCGCTGAAAAATTCATAGAACATGAAGTTGACTGTGATACTAATAATAAATCGGGCACTCAGCAAAATTCCGAAGATCCTGGAAAAGTTTGGGGAAACTGGAGATCCAAGGAAGAATTGAGAACGTTCACAGCACTGCTGAGAGTGGATATAATACTAAACGACTTGCAATCACTAAGACTTTCGGAAAGACCATCAGTTACAACAAGAGGCAAAAACTCATAAATAGATTATAATTAGTAATGGGGGTACCGGTGATGTAATGGTTATCGTCGTAGGAAACGGACACAGCGACACGAGTTCAAATCCTGGACTAGGCTAATTGCATTTCACATAGCACTAATACCCTTATTCTCCCTCCAGCTATGGGTAAATAGTAGGGCAGACAAGGTTCTTCAGCCTTGGTGAGGCAACTAGGTTAGGAGAAGGAAAACTCTGAATTCAAACCTGTTAAACTCCGCTTAAAAATTGACCTTGTGTCATATCCTGTCCGAGCGGAGGGGTTGGTAAATATGGATAATAATTTGTAATGAAACTCTGATATCATCTGTTATCAATAATCATGGCAAATTCTTTTTTAAATCTTAAATTAAAAATCTTAAATCTGAGGAATGGGACATGAGACTATCAGAATAAAATTAACTGCAGAATATGTCCGATGAAAACTAAAGCTGGTTGGTTGGTTGGTTGGTTTTTATGGCATATCAACCCTCGTTGACTATTTAATGCCAAGTCCTGCTTATACATGTATATATTGAATATATATGATTTGTAATCGAATAATTTGTAGATAATATTTTAAACAAGCCAGAGCTGATTTGTTTGCACACAGTTAAAAGGTTTCAAGTATTCCTAGCTAACACTATTAATTCTCTTTAATATTATTCATTTGTTTGCATTCAGTAAAATGGCTTGAAACATTTCTATGTAAAACTAATAATTAAATTTAACAGTTATTTATTTGCACACAGTTAGTTGGTCAAATACTCCCATTTGGCTCATAGATGGGAGCCTAACGGGTACTACCACTTCGGGTCAGAGTAGACCTGGGAGTAATAACAATGAAGTGGTACTCCACATTACCAAAACCCCAAAACTGAAGCCTCTCCATCAGATGCAGTTTAATGTCATATCCATGATACACGTTGGTGGTGGGGTGTCTTACCCCTTTTCAGTGATGCAATCAACGTATTCTTCTAGGCAGTGAAAACTAAGGGTTAATGTTTGTTCTATTTTTAAAAAAATAAAAACACATGAAAAGATAATTATATAGAATGAAGGTTTCAAGTTCATGAGAAAGCATTAAAGGATTTGGAAGGGTTTTTTTCACATCCCAAAGAAAGTTTAACAGGTTCTTATAAATACTGGCACTATGTTTCTTTTATCAAACGTCATATGTAATCTACACGAAAAACAATTTCCTCTCTTCTTCCTGTTTATTTTGACATGTTGTGGTAAGTGAAACGATAGACCTTTTTACATAACACTATCGGTTTTCCCGTCAATATAACCATCGAAATTTTGAATACTGACTTTTAGAAGAGGTATGATTTCTCCATGATAATGGCACGACACAGTCTTTTACTTTGAAATGGTCAACATATTTGTCTACATACAAACTCTGCAATTATCCTATAGTGAAACTATCACTTTTTCATATCGCTATGCATGTATGATGAACTGAGGAGTTGTAAGAACGATATATTTTTGAGCTGAAAAGTTGGAAATGCAACAAAGGTTGAGATTAAGAGTAGGAAGAGCGATATGTGTTGATCTGAGGAGTAGGAAGAGCTGTATGTGTTGAACTAAGGAGTAGGAAGAGCGATATGTGTTGAGCTGAGGAGTAGGAAGAGCAGTATGTGTTGAGCTGAGACGTAAGAAGAGCGGTTTGTGTTGAGCTGATAAGTAGGAATAGCAATATACTTTAAACTGGGGAGTAGGAAGAGCGGTATGTGTTGAGCTGTGGAGTAGGAAGAGCGATATATGTTGAGCTGAGAAGTAGAAATAGCAGTATGCTTTGAACTGAGGAGTAGGAAGAGCGATATGTGTGTAGCTGAGAAGTAGGAAGAGCGGTTTATGTTGAGCTGAGAAGTAGGAAGAGCGGTTTGTGTTGAGCTGAGAAGTAGGAATAGCAATATGCTTTAAACTGAGGAGCTGAGAAGTAGGAAGAGCGGTTTATGTTGAGCTGAGAAGTAGGAAGAGCGGTTTGTGTTGAGCTGAGAAGTAGGAATAGCAATATGCTTTAAACTGAGGAGCTGAGAAGTAGGAAGAGCGGTTTATGTTGAGCTGAGAAGTAGGAAGAGCGGTTTGTGTTGAGCTGATAAGTAGGAATAGCAATATGCTTTAAACTGAGGAGCTGAGAAGTAGGAAGAGCGGTTTGTGTTGAGCTGAGAAGTAGGAATAGCAATATGCTTTAAACTGAGGAGCTGAGAAGTAGGAACAGTAATATGTTTTGAACCGAGGATTAGAAAAGTGACAGGTGTTAACGATTAGGGATAATGGTGTGAAAATTTTTTTTAAATCCTGGCATCACTAAAGATAAATTAGAACAAAAGAAAACAACCACATCAAAAAGAGCTCAAAGAACTTTAAGCACCACACCATGAAATAAATGCCCTATTAATTGAAAGATTCTGAAATCTTATTATATATATATATATATATATATATGCCAATAATTAGATTTCACATATATGTATACTGTGTGCGTCTGAGTACGTTATTTCTTTGTCTATTCATAAATTCTGAAGCATCTCTGATGCATCCTGTTTATTATCAAAATTATTCCAAAATTTCGTACTTCGTCTTGGATTCGAGTCTGATTTCCACGGGAACAGGAACAACACAGTAATCCTGGAAGCGCTCGTGTTGTAAGAATCGTCGTCTTAGGAAATGGACACCGAGATCCAAATTCAAATCCTAGACGAAGCTATTCACATAGCGCTAATACTCTTGGGAAAGGCATGAATCAAACTATTCTCCCCTCAATTCGGGGTAAATAGTTAAGCAGACTTTATACATTTTGTTAGACCACCGATCTAGAGGCAAAAGTCCGAATTCAAACTAGTTCTACTCTGCTTAAAAGAAATAACCATGGTCACATCCTGCTCGTGCGGAAGAGTTGAGTACTCCACCCTAATCCTAGAATTTCAATATGTGACACGTGGTCTTTTAAACGGCAGGTCTTATGTGTTTAGTCATGGGCAGAATCAAGAATTGCCCAGATCCCAGGACCTCTGTCCCGCGACCTCTGCCACGAGTGCAAATAGGGAGGTATTACCGCAAAGTTAAAATCCTTTATCGGCTTAAAAACAAGAGCAGATACTCCTGTTTAATACAAACTTGGAGCTCGGCTATCTGTACTCAAATCCTTTATTTAACTTTGAGTGCGATGTGCAACTCATGGTCAATATTTCGAAGTATATCATGCAAGTACTTATCGAAGAAAGCAAAAAGTTTCCCAACCCTCCACAACAACTGTCACACTGGCATCGGAATCCACCGAATCTTCAGTTCAATGCGAGGTACTGTCATACGATTGGTATCCTTCAAAGTTAGGCACATCTTGAATTTAGCAGCATCTTATCAAAAAACAAAGGGCACAGCGTAAAAAGAACAGATACTACACTTTAATGTCAACCCAAAGGCCGGAGAGTGATGGTATTTGTCGCTGTCTCCCACCAGACAGGACTTGACACAAAGCCAAAAGCCCGAAGGCCGATTAAAGTGGGGATAAAGGGGAGGGGAAGGTCGGGAACGAGCCGAGACTCGAACCCTGCTGGTCTGTGCTGCTCATCGACCCACATAGCGCAATGTGGGTCTAATGAGGCAAGCAGTTTCACGAATCCAAATGTGGATCCGGCACGTATGCCGGGTTATGGCTTGAACTAGACAGCAAGATCTAGTGCCATACATAGGGGACAGAGGATGCAGCTCGCCCACCCGAAGGTGGCCCAGCCGAAGCTGGGGGCCTTTCGGTCTCGAATCCGCCGTTGATTTCGATCACTCATCCGGCACAAATGTCAGACGGACCAGCCAAAAGGCCGGGGAAGCGATGCTCTAAACCTAAATAGAAGTACCTGCGAACGACTTTTTAATGCTAGTCAGAGTGTACACATACTACGCTCTTATCCAAGACACAAGTATCGATCCATTTTTTAAGGGAACTATGCCAATAAATATACATCTGCGTGCGACATTTTACTGCAAGACATGATAAAGAACAAAACACTGGTTCCAAAACATAAAATAGTTTGATATATGGCCATCAAAAGATTATTGTTCGCAAAGCTGATTCATCTTTAACTAAATGTATTTTCAGTCAAAGCTTCAGGAACTGCTTAGATAATGATTCTAGGACAAATTGCGAAACTTTATGACAACTAAAAATACACCCACTTTCTTGATGATGTTCGCTTCCAAAAGTTTTCTCTCTGAGTTATTTTTTCTGGTGTAGGAAAAAACATTTGTATTCTGGTCTCGTTTTTCTGCTCATTTACGAATTAAAAAACAACACATAAATCATCGTCTCGACAGTTCAAGAACACAATAAACAGAATTATAAAGAGACCGAGAAAGAAAGATACTTCAAAGTACTAAGATTTAGATAGATAGAGAGAGAGAGAGAGAGAGAGAGAGAGAGAGACTGGCAAAAGCCCAGCACTTCTCTACCAATCCCTTGTCAACTCTATTTCTTTCCAACTAAATCCATTTTAATCGTACGGCCAGGAGTCGCTATATATACAAGTTTGCATTGACGTATTATGATAACTTGACGTTTTTTACCAATTTTTCACCTAATTCAGGAAACGTCATTTGAAAACGATATAAAAGATGCAACCACAATTAATCAGTAAAAGGTCAATAATTGTGATTTAGGATGTATGTAAACATTTTTCAACCTCATTAAAACACAATCCCCATGTCATCAATAGAGATAAAAAAAATTCACAATTTTTACAAAAGTGACTCATATTTGAGTCACTTTTGATGTAAATAGAAGCATTTCAGCGGAAAAGTTTTCATTAATTTAAAAAGAACATCATTTAAGCTTTCCAAAAATAATCTGGAATTTGTTTTCTCATTGAGAAAATCGCAGTTCAGTATTTTTTTCAAGAATTAAAATTTTAAATGATGAAAGAGAGGGAGTTTAACTTTAAACTTATAAGCCATCCCTGGATTTATGGAGCTCAAAAGTAATTGTTAAGGGAAGGAATTGTGTTATTAGCTTGATTAGAATTCAAATCTCAAAACATTAAACATTGGGGACCTCATCAAAAATAGAGAAAAATCATAAAAAATGTTAACATATCGAGATTTTACCAAATTTGAGAAGCTTCAATTGAAAACTTTGCCAGTTCCAATAATTTATTGTTTTTTATAAACAATAATTGATGACAACGTTGATGCAATTGTATCGACAAAACGAGTTAAAAATCTTGCTTATACAAGCATTCACTTCGAGAAAGTCTTGAATTCATCTGGTATAGTTGAGCCCTTAAACATTATATAAGGAAATCTATGTTGATTTTTCTAATTAATGTTTGAATATTAGCTGAGAATATGTGTATCAATGATAAAGTTGATAAGTTAATCTGCCTGTCAGAAGGAACTAACTTTTTTTATATTCAAATATGAAGATTATTCGAAAAGTTCCAGAACATTTTGAAGTGCGCCGCTTGTCACGTCCATAAAAATAAATAAAATGTAAATTCTAAGAGACTCTCAGAAATTTTCAATTTCTCAAAATAGGAATATTTAACATTTCGTGTGTTTTCAACGAAAAATCTTGCTTCCTCGGCGGTAATGCTTTTAATATTTGGGAGAGTTAATATTTTGGTAAGTGCTGGTTTGCGGTGTGTATATCACGTGACCGAAGCAGTTTAAGCGGTAATAGGTACCTGCTGTTGGTAGTAGTATCGTGGTAGTTGATTCGTTGACACGTTGTGCATTGTTTCACTCCATGTGTTAATTGAAAGCCGCACAGATGAAAATGCAACGTAGGCCAATTCGGGAAATTATGCATTACAAGTTCGAACTGAGGTATAACACTGCAGATCGAGCTGCAAGATCCGCCAAGATCAGGCAAGATTCGGTAGGCCTAAAACAGTGGATTTCGAGGCTGTGATAAAAGCCATACAGTAACACTCGGAGAGTATCAGGCGATCTCTGCATCTCACTATCTACTGTGGTTTATCACCTTCTCAACCTCGACAAAAGCATCTAGAATCGCTGAATTGCGCTTCCTGTTACTGAAATATTGTTTTTTTTCCTTTTCCTGATAACTTTATTGAATTCAACACTTTAATTCTGATAGCAGACGACGAGAAATGTGCAACAATTTCTATCACTAAGAGGACTTCGAATAAATATTTACTAAACTTGGTTTCTAAAATCCCCAAGACAATTGGTAGAAATATAATCTTCCTAGTTTAAAAGGTGATGCCTTGATAATCAAAAGGAAAGATAACGGCTAAATCCGGTAGTTTCTAGTCCTGTAGACCCCAAATGTCACGGAAGAATTTGAGAATTTTAGAATTGAGCAGTCGTTAGTGAGCATCTGGTGCAGACCTCTAATCAGCTCATTCCCCAGAGGAGTGAAAAAATACCCCTCAAAATTATCTGTTTCTTTCATCATGATTACAGTGATATAACTCGAATAATCTATCTTAAATACTTCGCTTGGAAACTTTGCAAGAAGTTATTTATTGATAATTATCAGGTGTTGAAGAGTCGAAGAATTTGGCGTTTCTTTGTCATGCAAAAACATTTGCAGTGGTAGAAACAGAAAACCATTCTATAATTCCTATTAAAAGAAAAGAATCTACAATCCAATCTTTTTTCCAAGAATTTATTGTTTTTTATAAACAATAATTGATGACAACGTTGATGCAATATTATCGACAAAACGTGTTGAAAATCTAGCTGTTACAAGCATTCACTTCGAGAAAGTCATGAATTCATCTAGGGTAGTTGAGCCCTTAAACATTATATAAGGAAATCTGTGTTGGGCATTCAGATCAAGATTCGTTTCTTATTATCGGTACCATGTAAACCAGTACAACGGCTCGCGTGTTACTTGGAGAGTAGATGGGTTCCGTCAAGAGAGGTATCACGGGTGAATTACTCAGGTACTACACTAGCGAGAAAATACGTTATGAGATATTTCCATGAAACCAATGTACAAGAAAGTAAACATTCGAGTTGGTACTTACTAAGTTTATGTTAGTCTAGTACAAGATTAAAATGGTAGGGCACTGATTAAGCACCAAACTGACGACACTAGTACAAGTCCAACAGGCTAGTTTGTTCCAGGTCGAAGCACTCAAGGAAATCGTCTTTTTAGTTTCTAAAAAGTAAATTTCCTTTCTACTCTGACTTTCCATGGTCAGTTTGCTGTTAATTCACATTAATTCAAAAGGTTGCCGCTCTTGCAATGTACGATTTTCTATCCAAAATACCTTCGTATTAGGCGAAAAGTAAATATTGATTGTTGTTTCTTTTATTTGGTGGGGGTGCTATATGCTTTTATCTGAACAAAAGTATCCCATATAGTGACGGATTGTTTATCTGATACACTGATATATTTCTCTTGTAATAATTATATTCTATCTTCTGATTATTACATATTTCATGACGTTCATTAAATATTGTTTCCTGATCTTCAATCACAATTGTTTTCACACTGAAATTTGCCTCATTTGATCTCATAAGAGTTGGCGGCAATCCAATTACAAAAAAATGTTTGGGGAAAGGCTTAAAATAAAATCTGAATAAGAATTGATTCCTTTTAATGAAGATTCTCGGAAAAAAAATTTCTTCGTATATGTCCATTCTATGGAATCTTTTTTTCCTGGTAGTAACTGCTCATATTAAATAATGCTTTAGTCTTTCTACTTTATGTTGAGCGGGCATTATCATGAAAACGTATTCCCAGTCTCGAAATCCAAGTGTCAAGAAATCCGAAAAAATATTACTCTAAGGAATTATCAGATATTTCAACAAACAGATAAGAAATTCTTATCAGCAAAGATTTTTTAAAAAAGCACTCAACACACACACACACACACACATGTACCCGCACACATACACAAACACACACAAATATGTATTCATGCATTTCGGGTGCTGTCAAACTTATAAGGGTATATATTTATTCAACCCTTCTAACCTGAGTAAGATGCAGCACAAAGTCAATTTTTAAGCATAGTACGACTGGTTTGAATTCAAAGCTTTTCCTTCTCCTAGAGTGGTTGCCTTATTGAAGCTTGCTGGGTATCACCCACCTTTTTCCACACAATGAACTAGTCCATCTGCCATATATAGCAGTAGCTACTGATATCAGGGCAGACTAGAAGGTGAAGAGCAGTTTCTTATAGGAATAGTATTAGAGATTTGGAAACTGGAGATCGCACTAGATCACCTTACTTGCTACCGTAATAACGGAAGCCAATACTATCGTTGGACTATATTTTTATTCTGTATTCACTAATCCTATGTTCTTCATATTTACCCAACCCCTCCGCTCGGGCAGGATATGACACAAGGTCAATTTTTTAAGCGGAGTTTAACAGGTTTGAATTCAGAGTTTTCCTTCTCCTAGACTAGTTGCCTCACCAAGGCTGAAGAACCTAGTCTGCCCTACTATTTACCCGTAGCTGGAGGGAGAATAATTGGATTCATACCTTTCCCAAGGGTATTAGTGCTATGTGAAATGCAATCAGTATGTTCTTGTCTACTAATAGTCTCTCTATTGTATATACTTTTTCCTGAGAATATATCTCTATTTCCTCTCATATCGTGGTTTGTCCTTTATTTAATATTACAAGTGTTCACTAACCAGAACGCAACAAAGCTAAAAATTCAAATGTGCTCTTCTATTTAGCTGGTAAGCGGAACAGATGAATTCTAACTTTTTCCAAGACCATTTACATGTTGTAAAATGCAGTCTCGTCCAGGATTTGAACTCGTGCTGCTGTCCCCATTTCCCATCCATTTTCTCATAATCATGTATTGATCATTCTGTTTCCCTTAGCCCCGAAGTCTCTACTATAAATTCACCGA
>OY757913.1:6587920-6692920 GCA_963585895.1 Sepioteuthis lessoniana
TCCGTAGAAATCTCGATCCTGTCAAGCATTCGATAATGCAATTTGAACAGCACTTAGAGCCCCATTTATGTGTCAATGAGTCCAATTAAGCTACTTTTGCAGTTCTTTCTTCACTGGCCATTAGCTTGAGACGACTGCGCTTACCAAAACGAAAAGAATTCCATACCCGTCTAACATATCTATTAAGCAGTAAATCCTATACTCATGGTTGTGCCATTACCCTGTGCCAGACTAAATTATGATTATTGAATAACAATACAGAAAATTCTATTTTAAGCCTTTTTAACAGACGTTTGTACCAGTGGATAAAGTTTACTACATTTAATCAAATCACAATGAACAATGATTTTATTCCTCAAAATAACAAGCTTAGTCGGCTGAGGCTGTAAAATACACTGATTAAATCTCTGCAGAGGGTTAAGACCCTCCAACGAGTGTCCTAAATATGACATTCAACAATATGATGGAGAGGCTTCAGCCTTGGAACTTTGGGAAATGTGAAGTACCTCATTCATTGCCATTGCTCCCAGGTCCAATGTGACCCGGAGTGGTAGCTATGGGTCCCATGAAACAAACTAGGTGTGCAAATAAATGACTGATGTTAAATTGTGACTGTCATATACCAATACTTGAAACCATTTACCTGTGTGCAAAAAAAACCTCAGGTTCGTTTAAGAATGTTATCTACAAAATGTGTACATATATTTAATATATATGTATAAAAAGGATTCGGCATTAAATAACCTACAATGGTTGATGTGCCATTAAACCAAACGAATCTAAATCAACTATTTCGCTAGAAAAACTGCTATGTCGAATAAAAGAATTCGTATATATGAAGGCATGTGAAATAGCCTTTTCTTTCTCACCTCCTTAATAATAATCATGGACAAATTTCGAGTGGCCGGTTTAGCATAGCTGCAATCGTAATTAATTGGAGGTGATCCTAGTGTAATGGTTATTGTCATAGGAAATGGATAAAGCGATGTGAGTTCAAATTCTGGACGTGGCTGATTGCGTTTCTCATAGCACTAATACCCTTCGTTAAGGTATGAATCCGTTTATTCTCCCTCCAGCTATAGGTGAATAGTAGGGCAGATAGGGTTTTTTTAGCCTAAGTTAGGCAACCAGCATAGGAGAAGGAAAAATATTTACCTTGTGTTACATCCTGCCGGTGCAGAGGGGTTGGCAAATACAGCTACAATGATAATGACTGAATTCATTAAATTTGCTGGGTACAATTATTCTCCCAAATATGCAATTTGTTTTTACCACTTTGGAAATATCAGTTGCCCTTGCTAGACAATTTTAAATCGCCAAAATTATTTTTTAAACACGTATATTCAATTAATCAACCTTGTAAAATCCTTACCTTCCACATGCGTTTACTGAATATAACAGCACTTGTAAAAATTCCTCGAGCAAATTTTGCAGTTGAGGAACTAAACACAAACGTATTTACGTATTTTATGTATTAAAAGAGAAATAAAAAAGAAAATTATATCTTCTTAAATCTTGACAAATCTATTTTCAGAATCAAGAAGAAAAAAGTATCAGATATATTTTACTGAATTGCTATTAACTGAGCTCTTAAATGGAATCGATTATATAGATAGAAATCAGAAAGCAAGAAATATATTTAAAAGTTCAAAGAAAAGAAACGACATTTACTTGAATGTGGCAGTCGCATATAGTAATATAAAACGAACAAATCTGGTGATTTTGCGAGATATTGGAAGTACACCGCGGGTTAGTGGTAATCATGTTTAAGCTCCAGGACCATGACTGACAGTCAACAGTTGATAAAAACTTTGAAAACATTTCAAAACTTTACGGCTGAAAGCCATGAAAGAGAAAATATCAAAACTTTACGGCCCAATACCACAAATGAAAATATACCAGAATATAACGATCTAAGTATATGAAGTAAAAGATATTAGAAACTTAAGGACTAATGTCATGAACAGTCCTTGTTAAAAGCGCGTTATCAAGACTTTTCTCGTTCCCCAATGATACATGCATCGAAAAAATAAGGTCTAAGAAAATTCGATTTTGAGTTACCCTTATCGCTCTTTTAACCTAGACTAGAAAAATATATCCTACCTTTGTCTATTTAATAGCCATAATGGAAAAATAACCCCATCGACCCCTAGTCATGGAATAAATTTCATTCAAATCTTTGTATATGAATATAATGCACACTATTCACTAAAAATAAGTTCCTTGCTGTTTGTTGTTGTTGTTGTTGGTGGTGGTGGTGGTGTTTTTTAAATTCTAATTGTTCAATAAAAAATACGTAAAAACAGCAAAAAATGATTGTCAAAGATTTCCCTCTTTAGAATGTGTATTATAAATATTATCATCCTCCTTTCTACATTTATTTGAAATATCAGACAAGAACAAGTCGGATTTTTTAAATTTATTATTAGACGTCATTTGTTTGGCCCCTGGGAAAGTCATGAGACGAATCAATATGACATAAACGGAACCTTTGTAAATCAGCTGAAGTCTTTGCATGATTGATGGATTCATTTGCTCAGACCCCACTGAATTGTTTTGAAATAGAATAGAAACCTTTCATATTCTCAGCTGGGGACAGAGCAGCAATAAATTAAGTCCTTATCTTGTTTGTTTGTTTTTTATTGCAGATCTCTCTCTCTCTCTCTCTCTCTCTCTCTCTCTCTCTCTCTCTCTCTCTCTCTCTCTTCACATTTATCTGACATCTTTTCTTTATATATATATATATATATATAAACACGAGGATGGGTCAAAAGTTTTGTAATATTTTGGTAACGGGAGGCACAATTAAGTAGCTCCGGTTGTTTTGCTGAGGTCCTGGAGTACACTGGACTGTGAGATACCGAGCTCACATGATACTCTCCGAATGCTGCTGGCCAGATTTACATCGGTAGATTGGAGCACGGCCTCGGGATCCACAGATTTAGGCCCACCTAACTTTGCCTGGTGGTCATGGTTCTTGCAACCCGAGCGAACCTTCTTCAATAAACTAATTACTATTCTGAAATAAAACTTTCGCCCAACAAATATTTTAGTTGCTTCTGCAGCGTTATGGCCCTCGTCAAACTCGTAAAACATAAGTTCCCTAATTAGAAGGCGTTGCACATTCATCTGTGTGGCTTTTAAATCACACAAGAAATGAAGCAATGCATAACGAGTCAGTTAATCAACTACTAGGACACGAAAAACCAGGAATTCCTCATCATAAGAAAAAAACAACATGATCTACCAACCTCCTCCATTTATTCTTTTCCCTCGTTAATCCTTCTTACTCGACTGAGGACCAGTCTCCAGTTTCCAAGATCTGCAGAGTGAGGAGTACCCCTTCGCTTCTATTACTCCCAGGTCCACTCTGACCCAGAATGGTAGTACTTTGTTGAATCCCATCAATCGGTAAAATAGTTCTGTTTAAAATTATATGCATTCGATCAGCTCGATCGGATCGATAGCAAAAAATATCTCCCAAGAAACAACAACACAAAATGTTGACATAAACAAATGATCCTTTAACCTGTAGGCATAAAATAACCCTATATGAGCTGATATGCCGTTAAAAAAACAACCAACCGGTAAGATTAATAAGTCTGAAGTATAATACTTTATTATTGGCTAATTTTTGTTCTGAAATAATCTCTTTATAATATTCTTGTCAAATAATGAATATTCACCACTGGATGAAATGCATTGGCAAGGAAAGAGATTATGTTAAGAATAAATATTAGTTGTGGAAAACTACTTTTTTGTTTGTTTGTTTGTTTAGTTTTGTTTTTGCTTTGTTTTTTGTTGTTGTTTTTTTCATCAAACTAATTAAAAAGATTAACTTTCATTTGAATCCTGGCCGCTCACTTGACCTATTCACATTTTAGAGATTTTTAAATTTCACGGTTGAATAACATTTAGAACAAATGACATTTTCTCGAAACCCGAAACTGAAGACAAACATGTACAACTGGTACAACAACTCGAAATAATTTGTCAAATCGTGAGGAACATGTTTTTTTTCTCTCAGTGGAGACAGAAATTTGCTATAAAAAAACTTTGAAATGAGGCACCAATGATTTTCACAGCGTCCCTCAACAACTCATCTCTGGCTTTGTAGATTACAAGTTGTCACAGTTGTAATGTATCGAACCCGAGACAAAAATGTCAGATGTCTCATACAGCAAGGTTAATTATATAGGGCTTAAAACGTATTCACAGGAGAGAATATTAACCCTTCTCCTTCAGTAGAAAAGATGTTAAACCTTTTAAAGTTTAATAATAACTATTTATTTGAAGATATCACATTTACAATTAATTGGGCTTGAAAGAAGAAAAAGAATTTTTTTTTTTTTTTATTTTATATTATTCTTCATTTTTTATTTTCTTTAATTTAGACATGAACTAAAGGTTTTGACAGGAATCAGGATTCAAAAAAATTCCAGGTATTTGGATCAAACTGACTATAGATTCTTTTTATATCATAATGATAAATATTACATCATAGGCTGTAATAATAAGAACTTGCGAAATTGTCGACTTTGCTGCCCCAGATGACCACAGAATAAAACTGAAAGAATGTGAAAAGATGGATAAGTACCTCGACCTTGCTAGAGAATTGAAAAAACTATGGAACATGAAGGTGACAATTATACCAATTATAATTGTTGCGTTTGGAACAGTAACTAAAGGATTACTAAAGGGACTGGAGGACTTGGAAGTTGGCGGACGAGTGGAGACCATCCAAACTACTACATTATTGAGAATGGCCAAAATACTGAGAAGAGTCCCAGAGACTTGAGGAGACTTGCTGTCACTCAGACTCCAGTGAAAAACCATCAGCTGACGCTGATGTGAAAAACTTAAATGAGTAAAATAATAATAATAATACGTCAAATCATGTATTAGGTGAATGCAGAAAACTAGCCTAAAAAGAGTATAAGACTTGACACGACTGGGTGGGAAAGGTGATCTACTGGGATCTGTGCAAGAGATGGTTTATGCACAAACCATCATCTGTCCAAGAGAATGAGATGCTCATAATTCACTGGGATTTTCAGATACAAACGGATCACCTAATCACGACAGAAGGCTAGACCTTGTGTTGATTAAGAAAAAAAAAAGAACTTATCTGATAAATTTTACCACTCCGGTGGACCAGAGGATAAGATTCAAAGAAAGCGAACATATCAGCAAATACTTCCACCTTACAAAAAAAAAGTCTGTGGAACAGGTGGATGACAATGGTATCAACTGCAGTTTGTGCTCTTGGAACAGTCCTACCGCCAAGGCTTGGAGGAATTGAAAATCAGAAGAATCGAGACCATCCAGACCACGGCATTGTTAAAATCAGCTAGAATACGGAGAAGAGTTCCAGAGATACTTCTTGTCACTCAGACTCTAGAAAAAGACCTTTGTATGTGGTTATTTAATGCCAAATCCATTTTTATACAAATAAACTGTTCTTTTCGAACAATTCAGTTCAACATAAGTACACAGTTTAATTGTCAATAACATTTCTATTTCAAGCTATTCAGTTTATTCAAACAGTTCTATTTAGTTTAGCATCTGTACGCAGTTTGGTTCTATTAGACCTATCAAGTGCTACCACTCCGGACCGGAGTGGACCTGGGAGAGATTACATTGAAGGGAAACTTCAGTGAGAAACCATCGGCTAACACCGGTGTTAAAAACTCGAAAAGGAGTAACAATGATAATAATAATAATAATGCACGGAGGATGGATGATTACAGCCACTAGAAACAATACTGACAACACGAACGGAAATTACCAGAAAACAAAAATAGGAAGAAAAACAACTCTATGAATGTTTAAACGACTAACTGGCGACGTCTCACGAGAAAATGCAGACGTGGCTAAGAAAAGGAAACCTTAAGAGAGAAACTGAATCTCTTCTTATAGCAGCTGAAAACGACGTCATAAGGACAAATCATATCAAAGCAAAGAATAGATAAGACGCAATAAAATAGCAGATGCTGGTTATGTGGTGATGGAGAGGAAACGATCAATCTCATAATAAGCGAATGCAGCAAACTAGTACAGAAAGAGTACAAGACTAGACATGACTGGGTGGGAAAGGTGACCCACTGGGAATTGTGCCAAAGATTTAAATTTGACCATACAAACAAATGGTTTGTGCACAAACCAGAATCTGTCCTGGTAAATGAAATACATGAACTTTTCTAGATTTTTGAGATACAAACGGATCACCTATTCTTGGCCAAACGACTAGACCAAGTAATAATCAACAAAAAAATGAGAACTTACCGAATTGTAGACTTTAATGTCTCGAATGACCACTGAGTAAGATTGAAAAGAAACGAAAAGAACAATAATTACCAGGACCTTGCTTGGGAAATGAAGAACTGTAGAACATGAAAGTGACGGTGATACCAGTTGTAATTGAGGCTCTTGGGGAGACTTGTTATCACTTAAATTCCAGTGAAAAACCATCGACTAACGCTGGTGTGAAAAACTCGAAAAAGAGTAAATAATAATAATAATAATAATATCGCCAAGAAGTAGGGAAGGGAGGCAAGAGGGAAAAAGTCACGTGACAAGGTGAAGGTTTTCTCAAATATCATTCAATGGACACTCCTATCATAGAACAAGGGTCGTTTGAATTCTGAATCCTTTGAAACGCTGTACTTCCTTCATATATTCTTCAAAACTAGGAGATATTTTCTAAAGAAATTTAATAGATCAAATTTTCAGATGTGATCTAAACTTGAAAGAGGTAATTTAAAATTCCTTTTTTTCTTTAAACCATGCACCAAAATGACTGACAAAAATATATTTTGATGCACCGTAGTATCATTGACGAGCCGAAGTAAGATTTCTTTTAATTCTGAAAGATCACTTAAATATCAGTTGACCTAATATAGAAAATATAACACAAGTTGCAGAAAAGAAAAAGAAGCACAAAAGTTAAGATAAATTGTTTTACTTCAACAAAATACTGTTGACATATCTTAAATTACAAGCCTAAAAACTAAGATATAGATCAACCCACAAAAGTCAATTAAGATAAAAAGTGATATAGGAACTTAGATGAAGTCAAAACTGTTTAAACTAGAAGGTATGGGGTTCTTTTATGTGCTGACAGTATACCTCCTTTGAAGAATACCAGAACACATCTGTAAAAGGAGCACAGACATTAGATATCCTAGGTTCTGGTATACTACTCATGAAAAATAACAAATATAAATACAATAAAACCTGGGACACGAATGAATGATTTGAGTGTCGTGATCGGTAGGAGCTTTCTTAATAGCCAACATGGGAGACCTGATTGTCATCCAGCGAATGTTGGCTATTCTATTTTTAGGTACAAAAACAATAACCAAAGCAACAATACATCTTAGAGACGCCCATAAAAATGGAATAGAGTAGACAACAAAAACGTAATCCAATTCTATTTTAAAAAGAACACAACATAAAGGGATAATAGGAAAAAGGATGGTAGAAATTTAGGAAGAAACTGCAAAGTCCAACATAAACAAAAGACTTGGAGACTAAGTAAGATTGACTATAAAGAAAGCCTGATTTTCTGACTTTGACATAACAGAAATATGTGGTTTGGTAAGTCATGTGTAATACCATCGACAAGATCAACTCAAAGAGTAGAAACACCAAATAATGAGAATCAAAACTTAATGAAACTCAGCGTTACAGCAACAATATTAGCACAAAATGAAAGAAACAATGTGGAATTAATTTTTTTAAATCAAGACTGTGAATAAGGGGACATTACCTTTCCTAAAGAATCAAGAGTGGAAAAAATAAACTGAAAAAGCAAATAAATTATTTAAAACATATACCAGCGTAAATCACCGAACTAAATGATTTAATTTATGCAGGTGCAAAACAAGTTAGTCACAAAATCGGTATCCCTCGAAGGAACACAAATGGAAATACAAAAGTTTGATTTAAAATAAGACTAGAAAATCAAATTTAAAAACTACTAGAACAAACGAAATGATTCAGGAAATAAAAATACACCAGGACATAACGAAAAGATCGAAAAAAATGAACTACAGACAAAATTGGCGAAGGAGGAAGAAATAGAAAAAAAATACAAGCGAAAGAAGGGAGACTCAAAAGATACTCGGACAGAACCAAACAATAGAAGCACAACGGGACTTCCAAAATAACGAAAGAAAATTATTGTCGGTGAGGAAAAATGAACAAGCAAATGCAAAAGAAACAGAACTTTTCTGAAACAAGATTTGGGAACCAAATGAATAAAAAAAACAAAATGGATAAAGAATTTATAAAAAGAATTGCAAGGATTTAAAGAAAATACCGAGTGGACATACCCCAAGCCATGATGGCATTCATGGATTTTGGTTTTAAAAATTCTCGTTCCGCAGCAACTGAATAAATGCCTACAAGTTTGCAATAATACCCGAATGAATGACGAAGGGGTAAACTACGCTAATTCAAAAGGACCCCCAAAAGGAACCCTCCTCAGCAACTACTGACCAATAACGTGTTTAATTATAATGTGAAAAATCTTAATCATACAGATAAGAAAAGAAATATATTACGCACTCGAATACTTCGAACTGTTTCTGAAAGAACAAAAAAAAAATACTGCAAGGGGACCAGAGAAACAGGTGGCCTGTTACATATAAACCAATACATGCTAAAGGTTGTTAAAACAAGAGAAAAATGTAGCCATGGCAAGAATTTAATACAAAACCGCCAATCATACGGTCTTGCAAACATGGATAATCATATTTACCAACCCCTCCGCTCGGGCAGGATATGACACAAGGTCAATTTTTAAGCGGAGTTTAACAGGTTTGAATTCAGAGTTTTCCTTCTCCTAGACTAGTTGCCTCCCCAAGGCTGAAGAACCTAGTCTGTCCTACTATTTACCCATAGCTGGAGGGAGAATAATTGGATTCATACCTTTCCCAAGGGTATTAGTGCTATGTGAAATGCAATCAGTCTCGTCCAGGTTTTGAACTCGTGTCGCCGTGTCCATTTCCTACGACGATAACCATTACACCACGGGCACCTCCACAAACATGGATAATAGAATGCATGAATATTTGAAAAAGTCGTAAGAAGACAAACCCTATTATGATTTAAAATCCAAAATGGAATCTTCCAGGAAGACTCATTCTTGCCACTTGTATTTGCTACAGCAATATTGTATATATTATATACTTAAGAAATGCACAGTGCAATTTATAAAACCAAAATAAAAGATAAGCCAACTTATCTATAGAGATGATATCAAGATATTTGCCCAAAATTGAAAAAGAAATAGACACCCAGATTGAAACAATAAGAATATACACACCACAGAAACATCAACCTTTTCGAGAATAAAGTGTGAGAGATATATTTTTATAAAGAAGTGTGTTCGTTCGTTCATTGAAGTTCATAAATCAATGTTATGATTGTAGCTATACAACAGAAAGACTTCAGTAAAAGCTTGGCCGATAGATACACTTTTGTTTCAAGCGATTCTGTTATTGTTCTAAACAAGACTGTTGTGTTACGGATCGTAACAATCTTTCGTTTTTCTCATTTTCTTTTGAATGTATTAATTACAGTTGGAATGAAATACTAATGCTTCTTTTTAAGTTGTCACTCAGTTGTTTCTTCTTTTTATGCACATGTGAGCCGTACAAAACTTGATATCATAACTCATAAGAAATAATTGCACAAAAAATGTAAATATAAAGGTAAAATGAACACAATTCGTTAACCTGAAGGCATGAAATGACTCTAGAGAGGTTGACATGCTCCTAAAATCAATCAATCAATCGATCTGTCAAAAATAAATATAAGAAAAACCTGAAATGAATACGTAAATTATTCCTTTATAATTATTATCATTTTTTTAATGTATTTTGGTAGATTTCTGCATGTGTAGATGATACATAAAGATCCAAGACGGATGAGTTGGAGGGGATACTTTTATTCTAAACGCAAAGATTCTTATTGATAGACAAATAAAGAAATAAGAAAACAGGTAGAAATAGATTCTAAAGGCAAAAAACAGACGTTATCCAGCAGAAACTATTACTTATGCATTCTACCCAGATGATCTAGTGCTTCTTGCAATTATACCTGCTCAAGCCGAATCTCTGCCACATAGCAGGAAGTCAAAGACATCGGTCTCTATGAGAACTCAAATAAAATACAATTCATGTGTTTAAATCAAGATAATGCTCTCTCCTCATTAAATGGCAAGTTTCTGATATTAGTTGACCAATTCTGTACCTTAGTAGCAATACCTCATCTACTGAAAACGATGTCAATAAAAACATTGGGAGGATACAGACTGCTATTGACAGGTTAATGACCATATAGAAATCTGATCACTGATAAAATAAAACAGAAATTCTTCCAAGCTGTAGCCATGTCAGTACTATTCTATGGTTGCACCTCTTTGACTCTAACAAAACGCTTGGAGAAAAGGCTTGGAGGGAACTGCTCAAGGATGTTGCGTGATTTTCTGAACAAATCCTGGAAGGAAGCAGCAACATTTTCCAGTGGATTACTACACATGAACACACCTGTGTTGGCCGACCAGCAAAAACTGACTATGCGGACACTATACGTCATCTAGAGGACTTACTGGCAGGGATGGATGGCGAGAGAAATGGATCTGTGCTGTTTGCACACATTGATGATAATGGTGATTCATTATTCAGATAGATTTACTGATGCCATTATAAAATTAGGATTTTGGTTTGGTCTCTTTTTAATGGCATATCAACATCGTGGGTTATTTAATGCCAAAGCCATTCTTAAAGAAGAAGATTAGCGGCACTATTTAATACATAACTTGAGGGATAAGGGGGCTCATGCCTTTCCCAAGGGTATTAGTCTGAAAGTGAATGTAATAGCTTGACTGGAGTTCGAACTCATTCACTATGACGTTGCAGTCCAACATCAAGGGATAAGGGGGTTCATGCCTTTCCTAAGGGTATTTGTCTGAAAGTGAATACAATAGTGGGACTGGAGTTCGAACTCGCTTACTACGATATCACAGTTCAGCACTTTAGCCACCACACCAAGAGGACTACCCCACTGAGATGTTAGATATTTACTAAGTTTTGCAGACTGCTCTACAAAACCTAACAAAGGAAAAGAAATAAAAAATACTGTGTTCCGGCAATAATTTTCTGTGGGGGTGGGAAGAGTCTGGCTAATGTTAAATATAAAATTTGAACTTTCAGTTAAATCATAAGCTTTTGGCATTTTTAGGAAATTACATAGCTATCTCAAATACGAGGTGAGGTCCTCGTGGAGTAATGGTTAAAGCGATGGACTGCGGAGTCGTAGTACGCGAGTTCATACTCCAGCCGCGCTATTACGTTCACTTTCGCGCAAATACCCTTGGGAACGGTATGAACCCCCTTATCCTCCCAGCTATGGGTTAAATAGTACCACTACTGTTCTTCTAGGAGAATGGCTTTGGTATTAAATAGCCTACAAAGGTTGATATGCCATTAAACAAAGAAACCAAACCAATCAAATACGAGGAGAAACACGAGTCAAGGAGTTTCATGTATAAAAAAATAACTCAATTATTCTGAGCGTTAATTATACCCTAGGAGATGTCTTCTCTCAATTCAGAAGAGAATAAGCCAGATTTCTTATTAAAATGATGTACATGTATTAGTTATAAGTGTCGTAATGTGACGTGGCTCGACATGACGTGACGTGATTTAACGTAACGTTGTCTTGAAGTTCCAGAAGACATCTTTCTTGAAACTCCCGTGCCAGCTGAAATGATAGATCACTGGCAATAATAAGCAAGGTTCTTCTGACGGCAGCCTCTATCAGTACGTCATGCTACGTATCAAGAGGAATGATGGGATTCCTCACAATGGAGGCACGCCAAAGATATAGACTTAAGCCTTTTGTTTTGTTTTTTAAATATAATTATCTTTGTTTTTGTTTTTTTGGTGGGAGGTTACAATTGAATGGATACGCGTGTATGTGTAAGAGAGAGAGAGAGTGAGAGGTTATAGTTTGTCTTACATGGAATAGTTATCTAGAATGAATGAAATAAACAAAAACAACATAAGACACAATGACAGTTATATGGGTCATAAAGTGTTTATCTTATGGTACAAATTCAGGAAATGGAATTATCGAAACGAGTTCGGATTCCGGTTGAGACTAATGTCCTTAGAAAATATGAAAATTCTCCCGTCATTCAGTCCTATCGCCAGTAATCTTTTTAATCATGTTTTAATTAAAAAGAAAGAAAAAGAACGGTAGAGAATTTAAAGATCCGTCTGAAAAGTGACGGGACTCGTTGTATTGTGTGAGTTAAAGACGAAAGAGGAAGAAGCGGATTGAGTTTTTTTTTTTTTATCTCAAATGACATCAAGAGCGTTATCTTAAATTTCCATGACCGTTGCATTTTTTCTACAAGCTTTTATTTACACCCACTTTTTTCAAGTCATTCAGCAACAAGCATTGAAGAAAGAATAAACCTGAAATTTTTTGTACATATTTTTTTAATTTTTAAGTTGAGGAAATAATATTGTGAATTGAATTACCATGACCAGAAAATCCGCCGAACACCTATGCACATCAATTCACAATATTAATTCCTCTACGTAAAAAAATTTAAAAAATATGTACGCCTATTCCCTTGCCCCTGAGGTATAATAATTACGCGGATGCGTATCTCTAAGCTTCTTGGGAAGACATGGCCCTGGGGGGTGACCGTGCCCTCTGGAAAGAGTACGGATGTAACTTGCAAGACATATTTAGGTTATTTGGCCTCGCAATTACGATCACTAGTTAATTTGGCGTCTCTTGTGTACGATATGAACTGGTGGCTCAGTCGTAGAATTTTGGCATTGCAATCTGTAGTCGCTGGTTCGATCCCCAGTCGTGGAGATTACGGTATACACTGCTGATGAGACTTAATAAGGTCGAAACAGCTGTTCAGTGTTCCCGTATATCGTGCGTAGATGTTCGGCCGATTTTCTGGTCGTGGTAATTTAATTCACAGAAATATTTTGTCCTATCGGAGGAAAATTCCATCAGAAGCACTTGAAATAAGTCAGCAAATGTATGCAGATAACACCATGTCACATTCACGTGCCTTTGTGTGGTAAAAGCCTCCTTTTACCGTCTTGACCTCCAAAGCAGTAAAGGAGCTGGAGGCTTTCAACAAGTAGGAATGAGGTTAATGTCGAGTGGGTAAGGTACGTGGTGTGTAGCGATCGTCGGTTGACTGTTTGAATGATCGGAAGTCAGCATGATATAAATAAGGAGTTTTTCGAAGATTCTCGCCAAAGATTTGGGCATATCTGAAAAGTAATGGGACTTGGAGTACTAGCTCAGAGAAATGCTGCCATACTGGAACAGCCCCCATTCACTTGATTTTGCTCTGTGCGACTTTTTTCTTTTCCCCAAGCTCAACAAAATCATCAAGAAGACCCAGTTTGAAGGCATGAAGGCCAGAAAAATATTCTAACATTTTTTTATTCTCTACAACAGAATATTACGTTTCGTCTCATTAAGAGTCTTTAACTGGTCAAGACCTTCTAAATCCTTTTATCTTCAACTTCTGTGTGGATATCTTAATCGTAAACAACCCTTTTACGCTGAACAACAGCGACAACAAATATATTGAAATATATTCCGAAGAACATGATGGAATTTTTTTATATTATTTAATTTCATTAATAGAAAAATGTAGTAAATATAACTTGTATTTTGTTCACTGAAGATGATGTAAATGAATATTGAAATATCATGAAAGTACCTTATATTTCTTGATCAGTAAATATAGATTCCCTTGCGTCATATTCTTCGGAATCACATTTTTCTCTTATTCTACTCATCTGTAAAATACAATGTAAAACTTTCTGCCTGTCCATCTCTCTCTCTCTCTCTCTCTCTCTCTCTCTCTCTCTCTCTCTCTCTCTCTCTCTCTCTCTGTATGTATGTATGTATATACGAATACCTACAGAGTCAGCAGTAGGTATTCATATTTCTGTAGAAATTTGTATTGCGCTCTACTTACTGTAATGAACACACTTACGTTTAGTTTAACATATTCTGTCGCTGTTTTTTCTTTTGACTTGGCATTGCGATATTGGTTGATTATTTTTAAGCAGAATGAATATTATTAGTCTTTTCTTTTCTTTTATTTATTTTTTTTTCTTGTTTTTGAATTTTTTCCTTTGTATATATTTGTATAATATTCTTTATAATATTCTTTATTTACAAATTGTATCATCTAGGTTTTTCAGGCCATCAGAATCATAGAATACGTATAAAACTATATATATATATATATATATATATATATATATATATATATATATATATATATATATAATGCTTGGTGACTGTCGGTTTACGCCTATACGATCATTAGACCAAGATTTGGTTTGATGATCGCATAGGCGAGAAACTAACTGTTAGCAAACTCCGTTAATCCTGTGTCTACGCTATCTTAACTTTTATATATGTGTGTAAGTGAGAGGAAGAGAGGTGGGGAGAAAGAGAAAGTTAGAGAGAGAGAGAGAGAGAGAGAGAGATTGAATGACACAGTACCAGAAAAATAGCGCTTCTTCAAACATAGATCTTATGTATGATAAGAGCAATATAGGGAACGTTTAAAAGTCGTTGCTCCAGATATAGACTTCATACAAAGAAAGCTTTATTGAAAGTGGTAATTAAAAAGTTATTTATGAAAAATATTTAAATAAATAAAAGAACAGGTATAGAATATCATTTTCTGAAGAAAATAGCAAATTAAAAACTAAACATTTGTGAATAAATTAAGTAACTGTAATTATTTGCGTATAATACGCACTTATGTATAACAAACGTTTATCTTAAAACACAAAATTTACACAGAATCAAGAGAAAACGCGCAGACATGCCCACAAAAAATGCAACAAGTTTACTGTGAATATAAATTCAGATTAGGAGAAACAAAATTCTAAACATTAGATATTTCTCTGTAACGGTCTAAAACATATTAGTTTGGACGATAATTTTAACTTACTTTTGGTCATCTCATTCTTAATATGGTGAGGCATATGGCCAGTAAAGAGTGTAATTAAATAGGTTAAGGTTTACATGATTTAGTTCAATTGCATATTAATCCTTAATAGTTACTTGATAGCAAATCCTGCTCTTATATATATATATATATATACTTTACTTTACTTTACTTTAAGAAAAATAAAAAACGGTTACATTAGGATTATAAATTATAATTACAACAGCCAGAAGTTCTGGCCGTAGTAATTATATCCATTGGATCAGAAGAAGTCCTGTTATTTTATGGTTATTGATTCATATCAATACCCATTACAAGATAGAAATGAATTTATAATCCTAATGTGACCGGTTTTTGTTTTTATTAAAGGAATTATTGCTCTGTTATGTCAGTTACAGGAAAATTTAAATGTTCATAGTTGAATGATTTTATTGTCCTGACGGAATTATTCCCGACTGCGGTTTAACTGGACTGAAATATATATATATATATATATATATATATATATATATATATATATATATATCAGTTGGACTGAAGTTTGTGATAATTTTAGAAATAGAAAAAGAATCTTTAATGCAGAAACAATTAAAGTGCTCCAACACAGGTTGAAACATTGATGATAGCCAACTGGCAACCTTTTGTTGGGCAGAACCAACCATAGATAGGATAGGGTCGCAAAGGAACACCATCTTTATGGTTCTTAGGTAGACCATAAAGATGGGGACGGATAGATCCAAAAGGTCGAATGGAGTCAGAAATTTCGGGGGAGAGAAGACCACTTTTTACCCACTTCCGGAGTTGTTTTTGAAATTTTGCTTCTATGGAAGTGGTGTGGTCACAAGTTTCAACCGAACCTAATTTTGTAAATTTTGTGTCATCATTGAGGATCTATAACATTTTATTGACGTTGTCAACATGATCCAATAATACAATACCAACATCTTTATCCGGTTTCGAAATAACTAAATTATTGTTATTTCGCAACAATTTGATAACAGGGCGATGCTGGTCTCCTCATCTTGATTCTTCAGACGCAACAGACATACCCGAGAAAGTATGGGCAAGACTGTTAAGTTTGGCTTTGAAGTCACTACTTGCTAAATTAGAACTAGGTTTTAATCTAGCTAGTTGTGAATACAGGACTTCAATGTCAACGAACACCCTCTCACGGTCCGGCATATGGAAGGGAACACAAAAATCAAGTCCATGAGCTAAAATAAGTGACTCAAATTCCGTCAGTCTGAACGTAGACAAATTGAAAATGACTCTGTAGGATGTGGGTGAATGTAATATTTCCCACAAGTTTAATGTTGAGGTTTGATATATAGAGTGTTTAGTTTATAAAAAAGGTAAAATAGGCATATAATATAGGTATAATATAATATAGACATAATATAGGTACATGGAAAAAGTAGTAAATGAAAGAAGCCAATGAAATAAATGAGTGAAGATATGAAACAAATAATGGTTGTAAAACGGCGCGGACAAAATGAACATTTAAACAAGGCGACGAACAAAAATTTATATTCTACAACAATAACTCTTACGTTGATACATAAAAGATATTACAAACTCTACTAACAAAATAATAGTGTGTGTATATGTGTGAGCTCGTGTGTGTGTGTGTGTGTGTGTGTGTGTGTGTGTGTGTGTGTGTGTGTGTGTGTGTGTGTGTGTGTGTAACACAACTACGCTATAAAAGAATTACAAGTTTAAAATGTCCTTTTTTTATGGTTAGAAACGGGCAGTTTCTCAGAGACTGGAAAGCGTCTCATAGTCATTATATATGAATGTCTGCGAGGCCCATGCATGGTGTTGCTTTTCTCTCCTGTATTCACGCTAAAGGGAGTGTGTTGCTGCTGCGGAGAAATTTGGTCAAAGAGGACAAGGGTGTTTGAAGACGACGTATTTATAGAAAATACGCGTCTTGTAGGTGGCTCAAAAACGCAGGACTTGAATTTACGCGCGGACCTAGTTTTAAACATGTCACGTGGTCCTCCTAGCCAATGATTTCCCGAGACTGAATATGTGAGCGTCCACCATCTTTGTGGGAACAAGTGGCATACCGCCCAAAATAATTTATAGGAGTGTAAAGTCCTATAACTCCATCAGCGGATGGCTCCTTAATATGACCAAAACGCTTTTTGATCAAATATGCTACCTTTGATATCCTACGGGCAGTGAGCTTTTATGAATGCTCGACATGAGACGAAGAAAACGAATCCTGTCAAACAATGAAAGGGCCATAACATTCTGACGCCATAAGGTCTTCAATCGGCATTCTAAAAGCAGAATTTTTCTGGAAAGGGAATTTATAGAGCTTTCCAAAAAAATCTTGTCGATCTTTAAGCTTGGACAAAGTTTAGCATTTTTTATGCTAAATGTAAAATGAGAAGGGCAGACATGGTCTTGGATACACTTTTGGAGAAACAGAATTTTAGATTCTGTTGTTCGTAAACGCGCCTTCACTGTTAGAATCTTATTAAGATTCTTTATAACGCTACCATCGTACCTTTTTTTCAAATGTTTAAATAAGTTATTGATGGTTAAAAACTTATTAATCGCAAGGAAGACATATAGGTTTAGGGAAACTGTGAGCGTGTTTATTGTTTATATATATATATATATATATATATATATATATATATATATATATATATATATAATTTGTAAGTGAATAGTTTGTTGATAGCTTTATTTTTAAACGAGTTCGAGCTCATTTGTTTGCACACATTTAAATGGTTTCAAGCGTTGATATCTCAACGGAATTGACTCTCAGCTACCACCTTCTAGCACCTTAAAGATAAAACAGAGTTGCTTACGTATTTTCCAGGAGATTAATTTGAAGAATACGGTTTGGAACAATCATAAAGGTGCTAGAATTTGACATAACCCCACCCCCGTCAAGCCCATTAAGAACCAAAGTGGAGTGACTATTTCGGTTGATGGGTCACGGACTACTCAAACACTAGGATCCCGTCTACAAGCATTGTGGGAAGCTACCTAGGGCCAACAGGTAGCCTCGATGTGCATGGGGTAAGACCCTTCAGAGGTACAGTCGGCGTATTCTGCAGCCCTAGCCAACTGGATGAATTAATTATATAGTTTTCGTGTATAATACGAACCTCTAACTTTTGGACTAAAAAAATCTGGAAAAATAGCGCGTAAATAATTACGTTAAAATATTTAAAGTGAAGTAAAGCGTACTTTATTACACCCACAAATCATGAGTTTCTGGCACACACCTGGTGGTTCTCATTTTTCATTCATTTTCCAGCATTTTCGCCATTAATTGGTTCCAGAGATTGGATTTCGTTCTATCACCTCGTCTCTAGAAATTTTTGAAGGTATTTAAGACTTATTTTGTGAAAGCCATCTCGTAATTTCAATATTTTCTTCTTTAAAATTTGTTTTACTCGTTTAGCAGTGTGATAGGAGATGTAAACAAGTAAAAAGAATGGCTGGCTGATTGGAGATGCTTGTAAAAGAGAATGGCATGTTGTTTCACTAAATTTAGATAGACATTAATATTTACAGGCTCATTACTTCTCACCATCTGAAGAGAACATCTCCCATATCATGACACACTTCGATTAAATCTGTCACCTGTACGCTGTTAAACAGACTATCCACAGATACAACTAAAATGTATTTACTCTCGTCGAAATTCTCATCTTTGTTATGGACTAAATCTTCGAATAATCCTCATCCTTCCAATAACGTGTTTGTTTTGTTTGTTTGTTTTTAGGTTATTTATTTATATATTCATTTGCATATTCAAGTCTATCCTTCTTATACTTTTTTACTTATACGAAAATTAATCAAAGGTTTTGCTATATTTTCGTAGGTGCTAGTTTGCGATGCGTATAGTATGTGACCGAAGTAGTTTAAGACGTGGTAGATACCCGTGGTGTTAAATATTGTCGCGGTAGTTAGTGCGCTAACATGTTAATAATAGATTCTCTCGGTGTATAATTTAAAAAAAACCACATGGATGAACGTACAACGTAGTCTAATTCAGGAACTTACACTTAACAAATTTGAACTTGGCTATAACACAGTGGAAGCAACCAAAACGTTTGCCGTGGGGCCAAAAGTAAAGGCGTAAATGATTTTAGTACAATCACCTGATGGTTGAAGAAATTTCGTTCGGGTTACAAGAACCGCGACGATCAAGAAAGGTCAGGCATGTCTAAAAGTGTGGATTCTGAGGCCTTATTCCAAGCTGGTAAGTAGCACTCAAAGAGGATCAAGCAAACTCAGCATCCCACAGTTCAGTATTGTTCGTCAACTCCACTATCTTGTCAAAGGCATTGGAGACTGTCGAATTGTGCCTCACGTTAACAAAATATTGCTAAATTTTTAACGCACTTTCATAATACATTTAGAAGCCAGAAAATATTTCAGTCTAAATTCATTTAATCATCAGGACACAATACCGTGGATCACCTCTTTTTTTGAGATCAGTTATTGATCAGTGTTGAGAGAATAATTCGTGTCTTCCAGTCTATTTTCTAATTAGTCTTCCTTCTCTAAAGATTCTATTACGTATTCAACGAACATTTTGTAAACAACTTCTTTGATTCGTCGTAAAATACCAGAACCCAAAATGAAATTCTTTGACTGTCCCAGTTCTAATGAAACAACAAAGAAAGAGACACGCTTTGAGCCTTCATCTTGACAATTTGTTGTCGAACGACTGACATCCCTTTAACGTGTTCCAGCATCCTTGACAGCTGTTGCAACACTGCAAACATTTCTACTTATCGTTTAATAAATTTAGTATAGCCTGTGAGAAAACTCTACAATGAGACAAAGAAATAAAACTATTCTCTTATTGTGTGTAGTATGTTTTTTATTTTGATTTGTTTTGTTTTGTTTCAAACGAATTTTTTTCTTGAATACTTATATTTCTATAATCATTTTCGGTATAAAAAGCTTTTTCGTACATCAAGAGACTTTCCATAAATTTCAAATTCCTATGACAATTAATATTCAATGAAACTGCATTTAAAAACAGTCTCTCAAAAGGGATGCAATCCATTAAGATGATAATTATTTCTGAGACAAGTGCAATGGCGATCATTTGGAACACGTCCTGTAAAAATGCATCCTTTGCGACAGACACATCAAATTTTTTTTTATCGTTATTATATAAGCTTCCAGGACATGCAATCTTTTTTTGAGTTTCTTGTCTCAGTGATAAATCATTATGGTATAAAATGTTTGCATCTATTTTGAGACACTTTTGAATGATTTGTCTCCAAAAAAATTAGTGACGTAAAATATATTTTCCTCTTATTTCCAAGGCATTATGATCAAGGATTAATGTTTCTTAGAGTATACTATTTTAAAATCTGAAACAAAAAAAAGAACACAATATTATTAGAAGTAGAGTGATCAGCAGTCGAAAGGCCCTACGTATATTGAAACACACAATATAATTATGTTTATTGAGACACCAATATAATCATGTATATTGAAACACCCAATATAATTATCTATATTAAGACGCCCAATATAATCATGTATATTGAAACACCCAATATAATTATTTATATTGAGACAACCAATATAATCATGTATATTGTTAAACCCAATATAATTATTTATATTGAGACAACCAATATAATCATATATATTGAAAAACCCAATATAATTCTCTATATTGAAACACCCAATAAAATCATGTATATTGAAACACCCAATATAATTATCTATATTGAAACACCCAATATAATTCTCTATATTGAGACACCCAATATAATCATATATATTGAGACACCCAATATAATTCTCTATATTGAGACACCCAATATAATCATGTATATTGTTAAACCCAATATAATTATTTATATTAAGACAACCAATATAATCATATATATTGAAAAACCCAATATAATTCTCTATATTGAGACTCCTAATATAATCATGTCAAATTGAAACACCCAATATAATTATCTATATTGAAACAGTCGATATGATCATGTATATTGAAACACCCAATATAATTCTCTATATTGAAACACCCAATATAATTATGTATATTGAAACACCCAATATAATTATCGATATTGAGACACCCAATATAATCATGTCTATTGAAACACCCAATATAATTATCTATATTGAAACACCCAATAAAATCATGTATATTGAAACACCCAATATAATCATGTATATTGAAACACCCAATATAAATATCTATGTTGAAACACCCAATATAATTCTCTATATTGAGACACCCAATATAATCATATATATTGAGACACCCAATATAATTATCTATATTGAGACAACCAATATAATCGTGTATATTGAAACACACAATATAATTATGTATATTGCGACACCCAGTATAATCATGTATATTGAAACAACCAATATAATTATCGGTATTGAGACACCCAATATAATCATCTATATTGAGACGCCCAATATTATCATGTCTATTGAAACACACAATATAATAATCTATATTGAGACACCCAATATAATCATGTATATTGAAACACCCAATATAATTCTCTATATTGAGACACCCAATATAATCATATATATTGGGACACCTAATATAATCATGTATATTGAAACATCTAATATAATTATCTATATTGAACACCCAATATAATCATGTACATTGAAAAACCCAATATAATTATTTATATTGAGACACCCAATATAACCATATATATTGAAACACCCAATATAGTTCTCGATATTGAGACACCCAATATAATCATGTATATTGAAACACCCAATATAAATATCTATATTGACACACCCAATAAAATTATCTATATTGAGACACCATTTATAATCTTGTATATTGAAACACCCAATATAATTATCTATATTGAGACACCCAATATAATCATGTATATTGGAACACCCAATATAATTATCTATATTGAGACACCCAATATAATCATGCATATTGAAACACCCAATATAATTATCTATATTGAGACACCCAATATAATCATATATATTGAAACACCCAATATAATTATCTATATTGAGACACACAATATAATCATGTCTATTGAAACACCCAATATAATTATCTATACTGAGACGCCCAATATAATCATGTATATAGAAACACCCAAAATAATTATCTATATTGAGACACCAATCATAATCATGTATATTGAAACACCCAATATAATCATGTATATTGAAACACCCAATATAAATATCTATGTTGAAACACCCAATAAAATAATGTATATTGAAAAACCCAATATAATTATTTATATTGAGACACCCAATATAATCATATATATTAAAACACCCGATATAGTTCTCGATATTGAGACACCCAATATAACATTGTATATTGAAACACCCCATATAATTATATATATTGACACACCCAATAAAATTATCTATATTGAGAAACCAGTTACAATCTTGTATATTGAAACACCCAATATAATTATCTATATTGAGACACCAAATATAATAATGCATATTGAAACACCCAATATAATTATCTGTCTTGAGACACCCATCATAATCATGTATATTGAAACACCGAATATAATCATGTATATTGAAACATCCAATATAATTATCTATATTGAAACATCCAATATAATCATGTATATTGAAACACCCAATATAAATATCTATTTTGAAACACCCAATATAATCATGTATATTGAAACACCAAATATGATTATCTATATTGAGACACCCAATATAATCATGTATATTGTGACACCCATATAATTATCTATATTGAAACACCCAATATAATCATGTATATTGAAACACCCAATATAATTATCTATATTGAGACAACCAATATAATCATGTATATTGTGACACCCAATATAATTATCTATATTGAAACACCCAATATAGTCATGTATATTAAGACACCCAATATAATCATATATATTGAAACACCCAATATAATTATCTATTTTGAGACACCCAATATAATCATGTATATTGACACACCCAATATAATCATGTATATTGAAAAACCCAATATAATTATTTATATTGAGACACCCAAAATAATCATGTATATTGAAACACCCAATATAATTATCTATATTGAAACACCCAATATAATCATGTATATTTAAACACCTAATATAATTATCTATATTAAGACACCAAATATAATAATGCATACTGAAACACCCAATATAATTATGGATATTGCAACACCCAATATAATCATGTATATTGAAACACCCAATATAATTCTCTATATTGAGACACCCAATATAATCATATATATTGAGACACCCAATATAATTATCTATACTGAGACAACCAATATAATCGTGTATATTGAAACACCCAATATAATAATGTATATTATGACACCCAGTATAATCATGTATACTGAAACACCCAATATAATTATCGATATTGAGACACCCAATATAATCATGTACATTGAGACACCCAATAAAATCATGTATATTGAAAAACCCAATATAATTATTTATATTGAGACACACAATATAATCCTATATATTCAATCACCCAATATAGTTCTTGATATTGAGACACCCAATATAATCATGTATATTGAAACACCCAATATAAATATCTATATTGACACACCCAATAAAATTATCTATATTGAGACACCAGTTATAATCTTGTATATTGAAACACCCAATAAAATTATCTATATTGAGACACCCATCATAATCATGTATATTGAAACACCCAATATAATTTTGTATATTGAAACACCCAATATAATTTTGTATATTGAAACATCCAATATAATCATGTTTATTGAAACACCCAATATAAATATCTATGTTCAAACACCCAATATAATCATGTCTATTGAAACGCCCAATATAATTATCTATATTGAGACACCCATCATAATCATGTGTATTGAAACATCCAATATAATTATCTATATTGAGACACCCAATATAATCGTGTATATTGAGACACCCATATAATTATCTATATTGAAACAACCAATATAATCATATATATTGAAACACCCAATATAATTATCTATATTGAGACACCCAATGTAATCATGTACATTGAAACACCCAATATAATTATCTATATTGAAACACCCAATATAATTATTTATATTGAAACACCCAATATAATTATTTATATTGAGACACCCAATATAATCATGTATATTGAAACACCCAATATAAATATCTATATTGACACACCCAATAAAATTCTCTATATTAAGACACCATTTATAATCTTGTATATTGAAACACCCAATATAATAATCTATATTGAGACACCCAATATAATCATGTCTATTGAAACACCCAATATAATTATCTATATTGAGACACCCAATATAATCATGTCTATTGAAACACCCAATACAATTATCTATATTGAGACACCCAATATAATCATGTCTATTGAAACACCCAATATAATCATGTATATTGAAACACCCAATATAATTATCTGTCTTGAGACACCCATCATAATCATGTATATTGAAACACCGAATATAATCATGTATATTGAAACATCTAATATAATTATCTATATTGAAACACCCAATATAATTATATATATTGAGACACCAATTAAATTATGTATATCGAAAAACCCTATATAATTATTTATATTGAGACACCCAATATAATCATATATATTAAATCACCCAATATAGTTCTCGATATTGAGACACCCAATATAATCATGTATATTGAAACACCCAATATAAATATCTATATTGACAAACCCAATAAAATTATCTATATTGAGACACCAGTTATAATCTTGTATATTGAAACACCCAATATAATTATCGATATTGAGACACCCAATATAATCATGTCTATTGAAACACCCAATATAATCATGTCTATTGAAACACCCAATATAAATATCTATACTGAGACTCCTAATATAATCATGTATATTGAAACATCCAATATAATTATCCATATTGAAACATCCAGTATAATCATGTATATTGAAACACCCAATATAATTATCTATATTGAAACACCCAATATAATAATCTATATTGACACCCAAAATAATCATGTATATTGACACACCCAATATAATCATGTCTATTGAAAAACCCAATATAATTATTTATATTGAGACACCCAATATAATTATCTATATTGAAACACCCAATATAATCTTGTATACTGAGACACCCAATATAATTATCTATATTGAAACACCCAATATAATCATGTCTATTGAAACACCCAATATAATTATCTATATTGAAACACCTAATATAATTATCTATATTGAAACATCCAATATAATCATGATTATTGAAACATTCAGTATAATCATGTATATTGAAACACCCAATATATTTATCTATTTTGAGACACCCAATATAATCTTGTATATTGAAACACCCAATATAATTATCTATATTGAAACACTTAATTTAATCATGTATATTGAAACACCCAAAATAATTATCTATATTGAGACACCAATCATAATCATGTATATTGAAACACCCAATATAATCATGTCTATTGAAACACCCAATATAATTATCTATATTGAGACACCCAATATAATCATGTATATTGAAACACCCAATATAATCATGTATATTGGGACACCCAATATAATTATCTATATTAAGACACCCAATATAATCATGTATATTGAGACAACCTGTAAATCATTCTCTTTCATTCTTTACTACTGTTCATATACATCGCCGACAAAACTCGTTGTTGATTTAAAAGAAATTCCTATTGTCGTCCACACAATGAATTACTTGATACCATATGAGAGTTAACCTAACACGTCTTCACAAAGGAATTTATCACCAATACACTTTACCATGGCAAAATTATTGAATTAAACTTAGAATATGTTCACTTTTTTTTTATTTTGCATTAAATGCATAAATAACAGATCAATCTCAAAGAATTTTTTCTGGATTCTTTTTCTTTTTAAGCACTCTACCTTCATGTGATATTCCCTGAACAAAATTAACTAATTTATATAAACTGATTTTATCATTTTCTCCAAGCCTTACAGAGAAAAATACGGACAAACCCAATCTTCAAGAAAAGGTTTTGAATGATTTTGTAATTTACCTTTCTAAAACTGTTACTAACAGAATCCAAGATATTCAAATCTGTCTACAGTTAAAAGAAGATTCTTGCAGACCTTACAAAGCGGTTATTTGAAAGAAAAACATGGCGCAAACAAAAGAACTGTCAATTGAAACAAAGGAAAAGATCGTAAAACTCATTCCAGAAGTGTGGCACCAGACGTTGGGTGTTCAAAGACAGCGGTGTCTAAAGTTTGGAGCAAATATCAACGAAATGCGGTGGATAAAAAAAGAAAATATACAAGTAAAGACATCAAAACGTCACAGTAGAAAATTTAAAGCCTTGAAAATAGTGAATATACAAAACAAAGAAAAAAGAAATGGGTTGAAACAGGGGTACATGTTTGTGAGAAAACTGTAAGAAATTGGCTGAATTAAATGAGTTTAACATACAAAAAAAGTTAATAATTAATAAAAGAAAAAAAAAGAAAAAGAAATGTGAACATTCTCTAAGTGTTCTAATTCCATAATTTGAAGCAAAATTGATTATGTTTAGTTAAAGACTTCGAACACTTTCAAAATTACAGAATTTTGAATAATGATTTATAAAATAATTCATAAAAACCAGATTTTTCACTTTATATTTTAATTCGATTCTTTTTATCTTTCTTCATACAGTTTTAATCAAACTATTTGTAATGATCTTAATCGACTGAAGCTTATTCTTTCTCAACTAATAAATATAAAACAACCTCATAAACAAGATTATATATGAATAAATATATATGAGTGTGTGTGTGTGTGTGTGTGTGTGTGTGTGAGAGAGAGAGAGAGAGAGAGAGAGAGAGAGAGAGAGAGAGAGAGAAAGTCTATTTCTGTGTGATTGTATGTTCATAAAGCCTGGAGTGAGGCCATGTATTTCCGCTAGTTAAGAAATAAACGCTGTCAGATATATATATATATATATATATATATATATATATATATATATATATATATATATATATATATGAGACTAAAAGGCGATGACTCATGCATCTAAACACATTCCAATTTACTTCTCACCAGTAAACAATGCATGATAATACGGTCACTGACATCAAAACAACCACGAATGCATTCAATATACTTTACACACACACACACACACACACACACACACACACACACACACACACACACACACACACACACACATATATATAATCGGAAATATTTTTTTAAAGATTAGCGCCACAAAAAGTTTCACGCTTTTTTATCGTTCCTAAGACAATTGTAACGGCGTAAAATAATAAAGGAATGAGATATTTTTTAATGGATTTGACTAACGTAAGAGTAACGTATCAGTAACGTAAGAGTAACATATGAGTAACGTATGAGTCATGTATAATCTGCAGATACTAAGCATGCTTTGTTTTCCCCGTTAACAGTACACACAACTTTATATATATATATATATATATATATATATATATATATATATATATATATATATATATATATATATATATATATATATATATATATATATATATATATATATATATATCCAAAGAAGATGAGTTGGGAATGACTCAATTTGAGAATGTAGGAGGATTCTTATAAATCTCTAGGAGTGCTCCATGTATGATAATAAGTATATAAATTTATAAATTTCATACAGAGAAAATTCATTTAGTTGTCGAAAAAAAAAATCAACAAACTGTCATTTAACTATCATAAATTTATTTCAGCTGGTCACTCATAAGAACAACTGACCTCTTCAGAGAGCTATCACACGATAAAGAGAAAAAAATTATGAAAATATTCTTTTAATGGATTCTTACTCGTTTAATATATATATATATATATATATATATATATATATATATATATATATATATATATATATATATATAATACAGACGCTATGGAAAAGAATCCATACATTTAGAATCAGTATTTATCAGGCCCACACGCTACGATGACAAATTCTTCACAAGGTATGTTTTACGTGTAGATCTTGTACGTGCAAGTCTAAATAAACAATGGCCAGTTACCGTGACCTGTGTTATAAAGCCGTCAGACTATGACGATCTTCTCTTTATATAATAGACAGGTGCAACTTTGAGGCTAAGAATCTCCAAAACCAACTCGTATTGCCTTTTGTTGTTGGGTCCAACCCAAAGAGCAGAAAACAACTGTAATGAAACAAATACTGTGATTGGATCTCAGCACGAAGGCCGGACAGCTACAGTTTGATTCTCGTCGCGGGTACCAGTTTGATCCCAGGCAGTGTGCACGGTAGATATACATATAAGATCAAAGAAATCGTGGTGAGATGTTTAGCAGCTCCGCCTCACAAACTAATTTGCGAGAGAATGTGGTTCAATCCTCACTGTCTGACATTATTGCTGTTTTGTGCGACAACTAAACTAATTATAGAGCGTATTATGTATATTTCACCACTTGGAATCGAACGAAACGCCTGATGAAAAAGCAAGATGTGAACTACACAAGGATGCTACATGCTATGTTGAACAAATCCTAGCAGCAACACCCCACAAAACAGCAGCTTTATGGCTATCTATCTCTCATCACACAAACTATAAAAGTAAAACTCTGCTGGGGAAGTCAGGATGAAATCATAAGAGACGTTCAAATATGGAATCCTACGCATGGACACACCAGTTTTAGCCTACCAGTAAAAATTTACATTTATCAGCTCTGTACGGACACTGGATGACGTCTAGACGACTTGCCAAGAGCGATGGCTAATAGGAACAGATGACAAGAGAAAGTCAATGAAATCTGTACAGTCAGTACGTCTTGATGATGATGATGATGATGATGATGATGATGATGATGATGATGATGATGATGATGATGATGATGATGATGATGATTGCAGTACTCTACAGATCAAAATAAAGTACGCAAGGCCAGCTTTCCTGCTTATCTATTTGTGATCCCAACACGTGTAATTGTTACGAGATAGCAGCTGTCATTTTTACCACATGTCACTAGTCAAAATATTTTGTTTCATTGTTATATATATGTGTGTGTGTGTGTGTGTGTGTGTGTGTGTGTGTGTGTGTGTGTGTGTGTGTGTGTGTGTGTGTTTATTTTATCTCGTGTGGATATGTATCTATAAAAGTGTGCCTGTAAAATCACTTATCTATTTATCTCGAAAGGGCCTCTTAATGTCCCAAAACAGACCCTAAATTTCTGCTGTTACCAAAAATATTAAATAATGTTAGAACCCACTCATCGTTGACTAGATGATTTCCAAAACCCGTTGAAAATAGTCTTCTCTCTTGAGACTTAATTTAAAAAATTAAGTCTCAAGAGAGAAGACTATTTTCAACGGGTTTTTTTCCGGCCTGGTAGTAGGTGGGGAGAAGGGAGATACCCTTTTATCATATCAGATTTTGATGCCTCATTTTTTTATTGTTATTCATTACTTTTGTTACTTCATTTTTCTATTTATTGCAAATTTGAAATTTACCAACGTTATTTTTCCACATCGCTAATATTCTTAAATAAACGAAAAGAATGTTTATCTATGTCTTAATGCAGTTTTGACGTTTATTGTTCATGTGATTTTTTTTTTCTTTTAGTTTTCATGTCAATTTGAATTTTCATTTTGCTTAAAAACTTTAGATTTACAGGTAATCTGGATTTAAAAAAAAAAAAAAAATGTCAACAATACTTTTGAAATACATCTCATTTTTTTTCGCTTCTTCAACATGGAAAACATTCACTTGGATGAATTTCTTATTTGCATATCCTCTGATAATCTTCAGTGATCCCTATAGTTATGGGATCCCGTTTTACATTTTGCAATTGATTTTGTTTACCTCAAAAAATCGAATTTGGTTACAATGACAACAACTCTTTGAATAGTTAAAATTTAGATTCTTACAAAAATTAGATATGACAAAATATTTACTTTTCACAAATACTTCAGAAAAAAAGAAAAAAATTTTTACAAAACTCAACAACAAATTTCATTTTAGTTTAGTTTTGTATTTTATCATACTTTTGTGGTTTTTATTTATACTTCTATATTCAAGTAGATTTATTCTTCTATATTCCAGTTTAAGCGACGAAACGTTTCATACGACCAAATTTATTTTTTCCAAAAGTTAAACTAAATAGAAAAAGAAAATTATGTGGAATGAAAACAACACTTTGTTGAAATTTTCCATTAAGAATTAATTATAATTTGCTGATAATTTATCCGTTTCATTTAAAAATTACAAGTACAAAAACGAAATAAATTTAGACAAGTAAAAATCAACTATATTTATGAACTACTCAAAATAAATACGATGCATTACCCGATTTATGTACCATTGAAGATATATACATATAGAAGATATATATATGATAACCAAAACAGTTTAATATGATTTGCGAAAGAATTATATATATATAAATATATATATATATATATATATATATATATATATATATATATATATATATATATATATATATATATATATATTAACTGGATATATTTTTGGTTTGGTTTGGAATATTTTTTCTTTCTTCTTTTTTGTTCATTTGATTTTTTTAATCTGAAATTTTTCCGTATAATGATCAATATTTAAAATGAATTGCATCGACGAAAAAGAAGATTATGTTGAGAAACATGTTTATAAAAATATGTTTTTAATTTGTATGTTTATTTGTTTTTCTTTATTTTTTTTTATTTTTTTGGAGAAGAGTTTTTCTTTTTCCTTCTTTTTTTCTTTTTCCTTTTTTTTCTTTCTCTATTTCTATTTTTTCTTATTTAAAAAAAAATTTGGGGGGGTTAGTTTTTGTTCATTGTTCGGCTTTTTTTATTGATTGTTAGGCATTGTTTTATTGATATTTCTGCGTATGTACGTTCCGATTATTAACGAAATGCAACTCCATTTGAACAAAAAGTTTTTTTTTCAAATATGCTAATGAATTACTTCCTTAAAAGGGGTGATAAAAGAATAGCTGAAATATTATTATCTTCATAGCAAAGTCTAGTATCTGTTTCACAGTTATGACTCATCATAGGTCACGTGATATCACGTCATGACACTATGAGAACCCCAATGACCCTCTATATTGACCGAAAAACCATGAGTTTTATGGGATTTGTCTTCTTACTTAAAAATCAGACCAGAAAGAAGACAACCCATTAAAATAACTTTGGAAATTACTGTGATGAATAATGAAAACTGATTTATTGTTTACTTATTTATTTCCCTTTTTTCGTTTTTGTTTTTTGGCTTTTTTGTGGGGGGGGGTGTTTTTATATATATAAAAGACCTGATTATATTTCTCTTTAAAATTCCAATTTGATAAAGACCTTTTATACTACGTGTATTAAACTGTTGAATTTTCATTGTTTTTCTTTGAAAAGAAAGAAAGAAAGAAAGAAAGAAAGAAAGAATTCGCCCTCAGAATGAGATCTGATTTGATCAATTTGTTAGTTTATTTACCCATCCATCTTAATCAAGTTAAATGAACGTGCTGTAAATCTCTTTACAGGGATACATTGATTGTTGTCCAATCTTTTCACACCACATCTAACAACCTTCTTAATCTCTCTCTCTCTCTCTCTCTCTCTCTCTCTCTCTCTCTCTCTCTCTCTCTCTCTTCAGAATATTTTCTTGAAGAATTTCCAGATTTTTCCGTTTGTTTCTAAGTCTTAAGTTTCCATCAACTGACACGATGACTCGAATTGAAACTCCAGTAATTAGCCAAATCCTTGTAAACGCTAAGATTTCGAATGCTAATCTTTAAAACAGCTGCTTAACCAGGTGATTTTGACGCACTAGATTCTTCCTTTAACCCAGGTTGGAGGAATTATTGTCGATAAGAACCTTGCAAAACCTTTTCTTGTCATAACTTACACACGTACATGCCCCTTGACGTGTCACTCAGAATTACTTTCATATTTGTCGTTTCCGTTTTACTTTTCTCTCTCTCTATATATATATATGTCTATCTGGTCTCTCTCTTTCTCTCTCTCTCTCTCTCTCTCTCTCTCTTGGCTTTTTATTTGTCTCTCTCTCTCTGTATGTCTCTCTCACTCTCTCTCTATCGACTTTCTCAGTTTTTAATTTCTATCTATCTATCTATCTATTTATCCACTCTCAGTTTTTTTATCTATTTCTCGCTCTCTGTATCTCCACTCTCTCGCCCTAGCTCTCTCTCTCTCTCTCTCTCTATATATATATATATATATATATATATATATATATATGTGTGTGTGTGTGTGTGTGTGTGTGTGTGTATGCATATATATATATATATATATATATATATATATATTTAATCCATGGAAAAATTTTTTTTTTTATTAAATATATATATATCTAATATATATTTATTTATGATTATTATTATATAATAGCTCTATCCTAGATATTGAGCACTCTCCAAATTATATTGCACTTGGTTCGACATATATCTACAATGTGATTTAGTGACAACCAACACTCTTATAATATATATATATATATATATATATATATATATATATATATATATATATATATATATATATAGATATATCCTATTTTTTAGTACCTCTTGTTTTTGTTTTTGTTTTATTGGGGGGAGGCAACTTTTATGCTGAATACACGCACACAGATACAAATGTGTACAAGTACATATGCATGCATACATACACACATATACATACATCTGTACATGCGTGCATATACAGATGTATGTGTCTGCACATACATACATACATACATACATACATACATACATGAATGCTTATATTTATTCACAGAAATTGTCATCAGTTTCAAGTATGGCCTCCAGTCGACTTCGGAATCTTCTGCGAGCCTTTCCAAATGTTTCCTTGTTTAAATTGATAAATGCTGCCGTTATCATTGCCTTCAGTTCATTTTTAGTGTTGCGCTGAGTTTTTTTAGTCTTTCGCTCAACCATGCCCCACATATAATAATCAAGAGGATTATAATCTGAGGAGTTAGGTGGTCAGATGTTAGGAGTGATGTGGTTGCAGAAATTTTCTCACAACCAACACAGAGTTCTCCTGTTTGTGTCATATGGCGCAAAGTCCTGTTGCTAAACATAGGATCTTCCAGCAGCCACTGTCTCAATCCAGAGCAGCACCACCACCGCCAGAAACTTGACATAAGCCTCCTTGTTGAGTTTGGGCCATGTGGGAAGATGAATGGAGGAATAACGTCACCATTCCTAGTGACCAATGCAAACATGGACGGCGTTTTTGGTTTTCATCAATATTAACATGAATTTGACTCCAGATTGACACCAAAAGACTGATATCGTATTGAAACTTCCGGATAAAGGCAAACGGTACAGTTTGCCGTTTCAAATTTCTGGTGGAAGGAATGGCATTATGATGCTGTTTTTCTTAAAGAACCCTGCCCAACTGACTAGTTTGATGTAACGTAGACAAAAGCTGAAACAAATAAAACGCATGCGCGAAATTAATAATTTGAAATGGCAATATTTTCCCCATCGCATCCTGGGTGTGCCTGTATTGGGGAGAGAGAGAGTAAAAGAGAATATGTGTGCGTGTTGGAGAAAAAGAGGAAGAAAGAGAGAGAATGTGAGTGTGTGTGTGCGTGTGCGAGTTTTGGAGAGAGAGAGAGAAAGAGAATGTGTATGTTGGAGGGAGAGAGAATGTGTGTGTGTGTGTGTGTGTGTGTGTGTGTGTGTGTGCAAAGATAGATATATAGATATAAGAAAATATTTTTCATGTGTAATTAAGATAAACATACATATTCATGGACAACACAGCAATTATACATGCAGTTATACCATACATATATACATATAGATACATACACACAACGCGGGTATTGACGCAGGTGCGGACACACACACACACACACGCACATGCATATACTCTCTCTCTCTCTCTCTCTCTCTATCTATCTATCTATCTATATATCAACATATATATATATATATATATATATATATATATATATATTAACGACATACGTATTTGAAATATATTCTGGTTTAGTCGCGCAACGTGTGAGTCGGTATGTGGCATAAATGAAAAAATCTCCCAAAGCTTTACGTGTATATATATATATATATATATATATTGTGTGTGTGTGTGTGTGTGTGTGTGTGTGTGCTTACTGACATATCTGCACTTCTTTTGCCCTAAATGCAACTCTCTCTGCCACTCCATGCCTCCTCGCATCTACACCGGTTTTTTCCCTACACCCCCGCGCTCACAAACACTCCGTCTTAGCTGCCAAGCCATTCATTTCACAGCAAAGACTCTAATCAAATTAACATTCGTTTGCTGATGCGTCATCGAGTAATAGCAAAAATAAATGTGTGAAATTTGGGAAGACGAGAAACACGAACAATAAATGCATTTCTGAACGACGTACAAAGTGAGAAAAGAAAACACTTTGCTCTCAACAATGATAAACTTACAGCATTTAAGAAACAACACGACTATTCAAAAAATGTTAACAAGTATATATATATATATATATATATGAAGATCGGCTAAAATTTTCATAGGTTTACCCAGATACTTTAATGCAGTAATTCCCAACATAGGGCGCATGCCCCACGGGTGGGGCATGCAATATTTTGGTGGGGCTTCTTTAGAGACAAAGTTAATGGCTTTTAACTCTTCCTTTACATGAATTGCAGTAAAATTTTGAATATGTAAGAATTGAATATGACAGGGTGGGGGACATCAAAGTTTTAGAAATACCCAGGCGGGACATAGCCCAAAATCGGTTGGGAACCACTGCTCTAATGGAATGTGACAAAATAAAGTTTTATATTTCAGCATAGTTCTCCTTCCAGTCCTACACATTTCTTACATATTGCAGTGTTTGGATCCCATTGATCAAAAATGTCATCACCAGTAGATTAGGTTTAGTTGGGGTTTATGGTATATCAACCATTGTTGGTTATTTAATGCTAAATCCGGTTTTTACACATATATTAAACATATATGATTTATAAACTTAGTTTGTAGATATATTTTAAACGAGCATGAATTCATTCTTTTGTATACAGCTAAATGTTTCCAAGAATTTCTATCTAACACGAATATTTCTATTTATTATAAATCATTTGTTTGCACACAGTTAAATGGTTTCAAGTATTGTTATGTAACAGTAAGAATGTAACATCAGTTATTTGTTTGCACATAGTTAAATGGATAAACATATATGATTTGTGAGTGAATAACTTGTAGATAATTTCTTTTTTTAAAAAGTAAGAACTAATTTTTTGCACTTTAGTATGGCTATTGTTTCTGCAAAGTTAAATAGTTTCAATTATTGCTATCTAACACTGATAATTCTATTCAATTTTAATCATTTGTTTGAACACAGGGAAGTAGTCACAAGTATTGCTATTTAACACTAATTATTCTATTCAACATCATTCATTTGCACACAGTTAAATGGTTCCAAGTATTGCTATGTATCACTAGCAATTCAATTAAACATCAGTCATTTGCTAACACAAAGTTAAATGATCAAATAGTTCTATTTCAAACAATTCAATTTAGCATCAGTCATTTGTTTGCACTCAGTTTAAATGTCAAACAGTTCTACTTGACCCATACATAGGATCCTATCAGGTGCTACCACTCCTGGTCAGAGTGGACCTGGAACCAATGGAAATGAAGCTCCAGCGTTACAGAAGCCTCACCATCAGATTGTTTAATGTCCAGGACACTCGTGGGAGGGGAACTTACTCTTCTGCAGGGATACAGACGATGTATTCTTTAGCCCGCCCCCTACAAGCCGATTGAGCTTATCATGTGTAAATATGAAATATGAACTTTTCCGCTAATGAACCTTTCAACTCACCCTCGTACATCCACATGTGTATGTATTTCAAAAAGAAAAGAACCGTCTTTTTAACAATTGCTACTCGAGTTATTTAAATGTTTTGGTTGCCTTGTATTTCTTATTTTGACTCACTGCCAAAAACATGAAGCACCCAGTGAGAATTGAACTCACTAATCGAGCTTGCCATCCATTACTCAAGGAGGGATACTTTAATTTTCTAAGATCAGCTTGTTGTATTGTATACTCATATGCCGATGAATGTAGAAACATAACGACGCAATCAATGAACGAGCGGACACACTTCTTTAAAAAAATATACCTCTCACTTTATTGAAAGGGTTGTGTGTGAGAGGCGAGTTGGAGACTGAACAAAGACTGCAACATAATGACCCCCCCCCCATTGCTCCTCCGGCCATAGCAGTGTGTCTTTTTCGTTCTCCTGGGCTGCTCAACCGGGGGCATGGGGGCCCAGCTCTCTGCTGAGAGCTGGTTCTCACTGCTAGTCTGGAACAACTCTTCGAGCTCTGAACTCCAACTCCAACTGCTCTGACTTCCTGTCTCACCTCGGGTTATATCATTGTTCTTCGCCCACTCAATTCAACTCGTCGACAGTCAAGGTTATCCCCTGACATCCTCGACCGGATGCACCTGTTATTTACACAGGTGCATTTCTTCTTTTGACAGCTTGGCCGGGGTCAATATGCAACAGTGGCACAAGATCAAGAAAAATTCACTGGCAATGATCTCGCCAAGATCGAAATCAATTACGATAGGCACCCAACCTGGACAGTAAAATAACTTCTTAACTGTCACCGTTAAGAATCACAAATAGAAAGTCGTAAAAATAAAGATAATAATTATTGCTTTTTAAAAACTTTTTAGAACTATTTTACTGACGCATAAAAGTTCTTTTCTGTATTCCTTTGCAATCATAAACACTATTTTTACACGTAAATCTTATGGGAATCTGAAACGTTATAAAGTAAATAATGAATATGTACATTCGTATATAAGTCGGCTCTTGTTTTAAGGGTTAAAGATTCATTCTTTATATATATGTTTTGTGTATACGCTGATGTCATATTTTTCACAACATAATGTGCATACAAAATTTGAAGAATACAGTTTGTAACAATCATAAAGGTGCCAAGACTTCACATGACAAACCCGATTGATTGGATTTGGCCTCTCCGATCGTTCGTCTAGCCTAGTAAAGGCCAAAATGGAGTATTGTAGGCCGCGTGTCCACTTTGACTGCTCAACCACCAGGATCCCGTTCTCAAGTTTTACGGGTCGTTACTCACAGCCAGCAGATGGTGTCGTTGTGGTGGGTGAGGCTAATCTCTTTGCAGAGGTGCAATCGGTATATTCTGTTGTCCCAGGCGTCAGAGTGTTCTACAGATGAGACCCTATCAGGTTCTACCGCTCCTGGGAACAATTGCAATAAAAGGGTGCCTGTGGTGTAATGGTTATCGTCGTAGGAAATGGACACGGCGAAACGAGCTCAAATCCTGAACGAGGCTGATTGCATTTCACATAGCACTAATACCCTTGGGAAAGGTATGAATCCAATGAATCCAATTATTCTCCCTCCAGCTATGGGTAAATAGTAGGGCAGACTGGGTTCTTCAGCCTTGATGAGGCAACTAGAAGGAAAACTTTGAATTCAAACCTGATAAACTCTGCTTAAAAATTGACCTTGTGTCATATCCTGTCCGAGCGGAGGGGTTGGTAAATATGATAAAAGGGTTCTTCACTCTTCCTAGAGTTCCAGAATGGAGCCTCATCACCAGACGCATATCAGGTGGGGGTGAGAATCGTTGGGTCTGAATTATTGGTAAATATTTTGTCTTTTACACACGATAATTAAATCATCGAGTGTAAAAGACAAAATATTTACCATTAAATTAGTTGATGATTGATTGATTGATTTTAAGGGCTCTTCGTCTGGTGTTATTTTATACCTTTTTTTTCATCATACAACGTGTGAAAGCACGTGCGATACTCTGTCCTTATCAGCCGCCAACCAGGGTGATAACACAGTTTCGGTAGCTCAAGGCGGTACTGCCACAAGCTACCGAAACTGTGTTATCACCCTGGTTGGCGGCTGATGAGGACAGAGTATAGTCTAAGGAATCCTTTACATTGAGTATTCATAAGAAAATTTTTGTATAATTGTTTAAGAGGTTCATTTAAACAATATGTCAAAATTTTCTGGGATAGTTTTTTAATAATTAGTTTCAATGGTATAGACCATGTTTACTTTTATAATTTTTGGAATAATTTTATTTCTCTAAAAAGGAAAGTCCTCGTAGTGTCGTAGTTAAAGTGCTGGACTGTAATATCATAATAAGTGAGTTCAAACTCCAGTGACGCCATCACTTTCACTTTCACTTGGGAAAGGCATGAATCGTCTTATTCCAACTAGGTATGGGTTAAACAGTACCACTAATCTTCTTCTACAAAGATGGTTTTGGCAACCCACTAAGGCTGATAAGTAATTAAACACAAACTAAACAAACCAAACTTCTCTCAAGAATGACAAAATGTTATCGATATATTTTCAAATAAATCTTTCATATTGTTTGTGTTAAAAAAAACAACCCTCATCTAATGAGAACTAAATGCCTGTATTCTCTGAAAAAATGTTTATCTCTGTTGAGTATAAATGACATGCTATACACTGGGGTTGTTTGTGTATTAAGGAGTGTGTAAATTGGTGTGACGAATGCACAATCGAAATATAGTGATTTGTCTCTTTTTTGATTTTCTAAAAGCTAATTTCCATTTTCCTTGCGTTGGTTTTATCAGAAAAAGTTTATAGTAAATGTTATTATTATAAGCTATTTACAAGAAGGTCTTCTTGTAGTGAATGTTTCAGGAAAATTATCCTCTGTTTTATTAATCAATAATTTCCGACAAGCAATACTTTTAATAACACAACAATAGTCTATGGAATTTTATTTTTTAAAAAAGATCTAAACATCTACATTAATTGAATCTAACGTAATTTTGTGCTTTGTCACAAATGCAAATTTTGGATAATTGGTTAAATTCAGACACCAAAATGTTCATTATATCAAAATCTTGAAAGAACAAAATTTATGTTCAAATATCAAAAATATATATGATGACTAGATCTATAAAAACAGTTCGCAACATCCAGGTATTGTTCTCATCTTTCGTTAAAGTCAAAGTGGTAGAGTTAGATGAATCCCCATTTTATGTCATCAGAGAAATCAGATTTACATTTAATCGTTAATCTGTCATTAGCAGTCCTTACTTCACCTATGCATATGTAGACAACTCTTTCAGTAGATGAGATATTGCTACCGAGGTATATGAACTGATCTATTAATTTCATTGGCTTGCTATATAATGAGGAGATGGCACCATCTTGATTGGTTTGTTGTTTTACTTTGCAGCGTATCATGTCATTTAACGCCGAATAAAATTTCAAACAATTCAGTTTAGTATAAGAATAGTTTTTGTTTACAAACAGTTAAATGTCAGAATATTTCAGTTAAATGTCAAAACAGTTCTATTTCAAACAATTCAGTTTAGCATAAGTACACATTTTCAATGTTAAAACAGCTCTATTTCAAACAATTCAGTTTAGCATAAGTACGCAGTTTAGTTCTATTTAAAAACAGTTTTATTTCAAACAATTCAGTTCGGCATAAATACACAGTTCAGTTCTATATGACCCATAGATAGGACCCTATCAGGTGCTACCACTCCGTGCCAGAGTGAACCTGGGAGTGATGGCAACGAAAGGGGCACTCTTCATTCCCCAGAGCTCAAGCATGACTGGAGCCTCACCATCAGATTGTTTAGTCACACACAGGACACTCCTTGATGGAGTCTTACCCCCTGCAGAGGAGCAGTCGGTGAATTGTACAGCCCCAGCTGACTGGGCAACCATCATCTTGATTAAAATGCATAAAAATTCTGTTTTATCTGATTTCACGTTGAGACCAATGTTCCAGGCCATGCAACAAAGATTCGACTTAGTCACGTGTATTTGCAAGAAGTGCATGATCATCTGTGTAATCTGAATCATTAATAGTTTCTATTGGATATCGTCCCTCTTCTTACCTTTCTTTTTAGTGTAAAACAATTTTCTTTCGTTAGATCTACTGCAATTACTCCTTCTCCTTATTTTGTGTCATTGAGAAACTTATTCCCAAGGAAAATAAAAATTAATTTAGATGATACTTAGTTTTTCATGTCTTATTCTTTTATTATTCATGGTAAAGTTACGTTAAAATCTCAGGTTTTTGCCTGATTACCAATGTTAAACACCGTTGTACCTGTCAAATACTTACATGATTTATCACTTTAGAACCGATGATATCTTAAGCAACCCGAGATTCGAGTTCTAAATTTTAAGCTAAGTAAATACTAGAGCAAGTCAAACTTTTGCAATATTTTAGTAACATGCCAGTTTCCGTCGTGCATATCACGTGACCAAAGTAGTTTAAGCCATGCACAGTACATACTGTGTTTTGCAGTATCATGGTAGTTGAGTAATCCAGTATACTTTGCCTCATTTCATATGTTATTTGAAAGCTGCTCAAATAAATGTGAAATTTAGTCTAATTCAGAAACTTATACTTTATGAGTTCCAACAGAGACATAACGCCACGGCAACAAACACACATTTTTATCGGGCAACAATTGTTCACAGATAATTACAGTAAGCAGATGATTAAAGAAATTTCGCTCGAGCTGAAAGGACCTCGATGATCAAGAAAGGATTAGGAGAGCCTAAAAGAATAGATTTCAAAGTAAAATCCGGTGAGTAAGGTTTATCACCTTCAAAAGCATCCGAAAATACTTAATTATGCATCACGTGACAAAAATATCACAAAACTTTTGACTCGGCCAGATAACCACAGGATTTTCAGATTCTTTTCTAATATAATTTAAGAAAAAAAAAAGCACTCAGTCTTCCTTTGGAAACTGCGAAAAATAGAAATGTCATTTTGTTCTTTGCTAAAAAGTTAAACGAAAGGAAAAAATACTTTTAGGTTGGTTGGTTTGGTTGGTTGGGTTTTATGGCATATCAAGCTTTGTAGGTCATTTAACGCCAAATCCAGTTTTATGTAAATAATCAGCTCAAATTGTTCAAATTGTCCTGGTAAATGGAGACAGCGATACGGTTTCACTTTCGACGACCGTACCTCTTCAAACCCAACATGGAAATATCAATGTTGTGAACAGTTTCATTTTAGTGTTATATAGTCATATGCAGATTCACATCTACATATACACACAGCATCATAACGACACAATAAATAAACAGACGCAGGAAGACTTCTTTATAAATATATGTACCTCTCACTTTATTGTAAGGGTTCGAAAAGGGTTACTCAAGGTTTGCGTGTGAGAGGGAGCTGGAGACCGAACAGAAACTGCAATATTTTGACCCCCACTCTTATGGCCGTCAACGTTGTGTCTTTCTCGTTCTCCAGATGCTCAACCGGAGGCCCAGAGGCCCACTCTGCTGGGTGATAGCTTTCTTTACTGCATCTTATCAGCAACTTTCCTGGACCCCCAACTCATCAGAGCCCCAAGGCCCCTTTGGCCTGATGTGGCTTTCCTTATCACATCTCGTCTATAACTCCGTCCGATCTCTAACTGGAACTGTCTGACTTCTATCTTGACTGAGTTATATAATAGTTCAACGTCCACTCAGTCGCCTACTCGATTTTTGGAATCGCATGTTGGATCGTCATCAAGCGGAAATAACTGTCATGCAGTTCACAGGTCACTCTCTTCCGGTGCATCAGTCTATGAGTGTACCATGGGAATTTTTTTACATCGTCCCATTTCATCAGCCAATTTCTGCCCACGCGATTTCCTCTCATAACTGCCATTAGAATGTGTCACTTCCTTCCGGTGTATCACTCTGAATGGCATTTTTGGCCGGGTCAAAGGTCAAAATACCACAATAGGAGTCCAGCAGTATAAAAGCTTTCGTAAACGAGCCAATATTTTTCTCGTTCCCCGATGACGCCTGCATCGAAAAATAAGGTCTAAAAAATGTTCAGGTTTGTGTTACTCTTAACACACTTTTAACCTGGACTAGTAATCTTATTGTTTGTTTGTTTTCTCTTTTTCTTTTTCGTACACAATCGTCACCACTTTTTCCCTTATGATAAATCTGTTTTATTTTGAAGCGTGAAAAGGAAATGTATGAAAGCAATGAACAGCAATCTCGGTTTTCTTTCATTTACTTATTCGCTTTATATTTTTTAAGTCTTGACAAAAACATAAATAATTTTCCGTTTATTTTTTGGTGTTTGTTTGTTTGTTTGTTTGTTCCAAGAAAATTACTTGTTTGTTTTCATTCTTTTTCCTATGCCAAAATGAGAAAATATTCTTCCAAACATTTTTTTTTCTTCGTGACGTTTTTGCTCATAATTTATTATGGGTGTTTCTAATTTTTCATTTTTTTTCTTTTTTCTTTTTCTGTTTTCTCCTTCTTTCTATACTTCTTTTTTCTTCTTGCTCTGATAATTGTTCTTTCTTTTTCTTTAATTCTTCTATGACACAATAGCCTCCAACACCGTCGGCACTCTGGATGGCAGATATGCCAGACAGTTGCGGGGTTGTAGTTTACAAATGACATGTCAAAGTATATCACTGCTTAAGTAAGCTCAGAAATACATGGGATTTGAGAGATTTAGTTTAATTCAAAAAGTCATTCGAGATCTACACTCGAAGAGTAAAATCATGTAAATTAGAGCTTAATGAAAGGTAGTTTCCTTTTCCTTCAACCAATTAGCAAAACTACCTGACCGATAAAATGAAATGCAGTTTCTTCCAAGCAGCGGTCGTATCGATACTGCTATATTGATGCACTACATGGATGCTGACAAAACGGATGGAGAAAAAGCTTGACGGCAACTACACAAAAATGCTGCGAGCAATTTTGAACAAGTCCTGGAGGCATCACTCCACAATGCAGCAGCTATACGGCCACCTACATCCCATTACAAAAACTATCAAAGTTAGACGAACCAGGCACGCAGGACGAGCTCATAAGTGATGTTCTCTTATGGACCCCCTCACATGGCCGAGCAAAATCAGGCAATACGGCAATATATAGCTGCCCATAAATTTTGACTTTGAAAAAAAATACTTCAAATAACGATCGATGAAGATGATATTAATTAATCAAACAACAGTAGAATATTTATCCTCCAACAAAAAATAGATATGCTGAAACATTGTAAACTAGCAGCCGGGAGAAAGACGAGTTGACAGAGTTCAACATCTCGTCCAGTGTGCTAAGTGTATCCAGATATACTTGATCAAGCACCCCGAATTGAAAACAGCAAAATTCAACCGACTCAATCAGTCACTTAAGTCAGGGTAGAGTGTTCTGTGAACTCCAATAAAAGACGATAGAATTTCCCCATTCTCCCTCTCTTTTGGTCGCTAGGGCGCGAGGAGACAAGAACTAAAAAACTACCCAGCATTTTCTGGCTGTTGCTACCAACTGTCCCAAGCTGTAGTCGTGTCAATATTATTGTTCAGTTGCGCCACTTGAACTTTAAGGAAACACACTCTACAAAACAACAGTTGTATGGCCACTTACATCCCATCTCACAAGCTATAAAATAAGAAGAACAAGACATGTTGGGCACTGCTGGAGAAGTAAGGACGAACTCATAAACGGTGTTTCCCAATGGAAACACCAGTTTTAAACACCCAGCAAAAAACTTAGATCACCTTAGTACGGACACTGTATACCGTCTAAAGAACCTACTTAAAGTGATGGCCGATAGGGACGGATAGTGAGAGAGAGTCAAGGGAATTCGAACTGTTACAGATCACAACAGAAAACACAATGTCCCCGGGCGTTTTTGTTTGTTTGTTTGTTTGTTTTAAGAATAAACCAATTATAAACAATTTATAAAGAATCAAAACAGTCCAATTTTTTCCTGGAATTCAGTGACAGGAAGCTCAAAGAAAAATGGAAGGAACTGAATGGCTGATACTTTTCATGAAATACCTGCTGAAAATCACTACTTTTTTTAATCGGTGCTATTTTTGTTTGGGCAATTTTCCTACAACAGCCTTAACTGATGGAATCGGATCTCCTACAAAATGCAAAGATTTGGATTAGAACCAAGTCTTTGAAAAAATGATTTGTCAATGGAACAAACAAAGAAATTCTTAAGAAAATATGCAAGGTTGTATTTTTGTTCATGATTCTTTAGAAGCCATCGTAACAAGCATAAGACAGAATGACTTTCAGGATACGGCAAGCGGAACTGCTAAAGTTTTATTTATTCTGATGACACATTCCGTGAATCAACAGTAGCATTCGCTAAAACATATAAATAAATATTTCATTTATTAAATGGAGCTTCGATTGGCGACCAAAAAGTATTTGTTTCTTGAAGATGTTGATGAGGAAAGAGAGTATGCAAAGTACATAGATACGAAGTTCATCTGAAAAGTTCATAGGCAGACCAAGATACTCTCATAGAAAGTGACCAAAATAAGGTTTATTTTTCAACGTAAACCCTATGCGGTCAACAAACGTCTTCCAGAGCTTGGGTCTGATTGATAAAAAAAGATATCAACTGCAGATATGACGTCATCTTATGAGCTTTTCAGTCCATTCTGGTATATTAATAGTTTCAAAGCCTAACAATATAGTAAAGTAAGTAAAGTTGGCGACCACAGTCGAGGGTGATCCGAAGGCTCCCTTTTCGATAGCTACTACACCAAGGTGTAGAGGAAGGCGCTACACCTTTCCCTGGATTGCTACACTTTACCCTTGATCCGTACCTTATAATGCTGAGTGTTAAGGAGGTATCAAGTACCATTTTTGAGTGTTTGGTCTGACTCGACCTGGGATTGAACCCAGGTCTCCTTGGCCATTGGCGAACACTCTAAACATTATGCCAATGTCTGGTTATTTGATATAATTGATATTTATTTTTAGGACAACTTTTTACTTTGTCAGTACATTTAAATCAGAGATGAATATTAATCAAACATTATACTACAATGAAATTCTCAGATCAGGGAAATAAATACGTAGTATGCAATGATTTGTTTTTGGTTGTTTTTATTTAGCCTTGTATATAGAAAATTAATGAAATAAACAGAGATGATTTGTCGTTACATACTAATAGATCGATAGATAGTTAAATAGATGGTTGATTGATTCATTCATTCATTCATTTTAACGACAACCCGTTCAGGGTTATTCTATGCCAGTAAGTGAGGGAATCCTGTGCATTTTTGTTCAGTTATTTCTTAACAGGTCTCTTTTTTTTTTTTGCTGAATGTCCTATCGAATACGAATAATTTTTAAACAGATCTATTTTACATATAGATGGAACCTTAACAGGTACTACCACTCCGGGTCAGAGCGAATCTAGCAGTAATGACAATGAAGGGGTACTTTACACTTCCTAAACTTTTAGAATTTGATCCTCGTCATCAAATGCAGATTAGTGTCATACCCAGGGCACGCCACTTTTTGCGAGTTTGGGAGGGACACAGTCAGCATATCATAAACTCTGGCAACAAGACAAATAAATACATTATTCATTTATTATACAAGCCGTGAAATGTTGATATGTGAACTTCTGTAATAGATAAACAAAAGTATCGTATATACATGTGTGTGTGTGTGTGTGTGTGTGGCATGACAAATACACGAATAAAAGTAGGAATCATATCCTTACAAGCAAAACAAATTCACACAAATAAAGATTTAACCACCCTAGGCCCTCCGGATAGAGGATTTATCAAACATTCGCGGAAGAATAATTTAAAGGTGACTGGTCAAAGGTCATAATTACTGATGCAATATCCGGGAAGTGTAAAAAGTGAACGTTTGTTCATTATCTAAAACGCAGTCATGTAATATTCGAAAGCCACGAATTCTGGGCAGTTGAATACAAGCCTACAAAGTAAAAAGTCGAACAGTTGGGACTGACGTGAAACTGTCCACACCCATCCCCACCCCTCAATGAAAAGGTGTGTCCTTTTCTTTATTAACTAAGCAAGGCCACACCACGTCTTCCTTTGGGGATCTTGAAATAACGAGATTATTTTTTATTTGTTTGGAGGGCGGGGTGGCCAACGTATGTTGCTTCTTTCTGCCATTGGGATCAAATGAAAACTTTTTGATAGACCCGAAAATATTAAAAAGAATAGAACTTATCAAAGTGCAAGATAATTACAAAGACACTAATAAAAAAAATCAAATGATAATATTTCAATAAATTATTTTACATTTTTGCCGGCATCAGTATAAATAATTTCCATGTTGAAATAAGATGGGGAATGTCATCATTATTACTTAATAAGATATACGTAGTTAAAAATTAAATCAAAATTTCAAACAAAATAAAACAGACACGATTCTCTAGTTTTTTACTGAACATCATTGTAATATAAATAACTCAAAATATTGTCCAAAATTCTGAGTTGGGTCCTAACATCAAAGAATGATGCAGAAATTATGAGAATATTTGATCAATCAATTGAGGAAAAAATAATGACTTTGGCACAAATATTAACTAAGTTTAAACATCATGAACTAATTTCATTCTACTCTTAAAATGCCAAACAGAAATCGTTCGATGAGAATATCGTATCTTTTCTTATGATTGCTGCATTTATCACAATACGAAATAACAAGATGTTTTAAACGCTAAATAAATTCATATTCATGTCTCATTTCCACAAGAAATAAAAAATTTCAAGTTTGAATTCAAAAACATCAGGCAAACATATATTCTTTTCTTCTGGGGCATCATAATGTTTAGGCTTTATATCAGTTAATTAATCTGTCCCTAACAACGACAAATGGGCACAATTCCGTGATATCAAGATGCACACCAGTCAGTAATTCTCAACTACATATTACTATTTATGACATAAGTATAAGTCATTTTTGAATCGCTTGTAGTTTGGTATCAAATTTTACTGATTTTTAAAATCATGTTATTAAAAAAAATTGAATGGTGGATCTTCAAAATTTTCGGGGTTAGCGGGGAATATCAATTCAAAAAAAAATTCAGCAAGAGGGACTTTTATCCTAAATATTATGGAAAAAAACTCTTCGCCCGATGGAGTTCTATGTAATACGACAGGAAAACTCGGAAATAAAAAGTCTATAATGTATTAAACAATTCTCATGGTTGACAGCCTGTTGAAATCGAAACGAAGTGTCTGTGGCGTAATGGTTAAAGTACTGGACGGCAGCAAAGTAAAAGAATTCGAGTCACGCCATTACGTTTACTTTCGGACAAATACATTTGTTTGGAGGGTTGGTTGGTTGGTTTTTATGGCATATCAACCATTGTAGGTTATTTAACGCCAAATCCGTTTTTATGTGAATAATCAGCTCTATTTCAAACAATTCAGTTTAGCATGAGTACACAGTTTAATTGTCAAAAACATTTCTACGTCAAACTATTCAGTTTAATTAAACAGTTCTAATGCAGCAAATTCCGTTTAGCGTAAGTACAGATTTTGTTTACACAATAAAATGTCAAAACAGTTCTATATTAAACAATTCAGTTTAAATACATTTGGGAAAGGTATGAACTCCCTACATGCCCAGTCATGAGTAAAATGGTATCACAACAAGGATAGCTTTGGCATTAAATGACCCATGAGGGTTTATACGCTTTTAAGCAAAGAAACCAAACGAGATATTAATCCGTTTAAACATAACTGGACCTTTCTTTTTATTAAAGGACATGTCATTTGTGTTTCCAATTCAGCCTGATTAGATATTTCAACAAGATAGCTTATCTGGTAATTTCTATTAACAAAATGAGTAAAAACTATAACATTTGCAAATAGTACGTCGCTCAAATGTTAAATTATATAATGTAATATCTTTGTTTAGAACAGTGAATAAAAACTCTTGTCAAAAAATAAGAATTTAACTGTAGATCACTAGATCTTTGAATAAAGGGTCATGTTTAAAAGTAGAAGGACCTTTTTACTTTTGTTATGTCTCTGTATGCTTGTGTACAATATTTGTATAGCCAAATGCTGTTTTAAATTTTATACTGACTAAACACATCCTAAAGGTTACGAAAAAAAACGACGATAGTCACAAATGTAGAAAATCTCCAGTGTTCTGTTCAGAATTAGAATATTCTTGCAATCATTAAACTCTTTGATAAACTTAACTGTTTACACAGATAGAAAAAATAATTTGACGATTAGAAATGGTAAAATAACGTAGCAAAGTTCTATTCAAGTCGTATGAGCATTAGTTGCATGAGGTAATAAACCAACCAGAATGCAACAGGAACTTACTGGTATTATTTCTGCATAGCACGCACTCATCTATAACACACACCCCAAACTTGGAACTTCAAAATTCTGAAGAAAAAATCTCATGTATAATACGCAGACTTTTTAGAATTTGTAGCAACTAAATTTAGCCGAAATTAAACATTTGTTTAACTTTTAATTGATTTGTACTGGCAAAAAATAAGAATTTATATAGTTAACATTATGTCTTAAAACACAAAATTTACACAGTATTTAGAGCAAACATATGGCCATGTTCACGCAAAACGAAAGCATCGAAATTAAATTCACGATAGGAGGACAAAATTATAACCCTGCACACACATTTCAGTAGACATTTCTCTGTAATCTAAAACATAGTTGTTTGGACAATAGATATAACTTACTCGCGATCATCCTGGCCCGAATATGTGAGGCACGTCGCTGCAAAAAAGTTAATTATATAGTTCTTGTGTGTAATACGCCCCCCACCAAAACTTTCAGGTTGAAAAATCTGGAAAAATCTGGATAACTATAAAATACTATTGAAGTAGTTTACCAGCATATATTTATACCAAGTTTTTTGCGATTTTATAAACTGGCGAATTGTATCGCCTGAAGCTGTACATATTATTCCTCGTATAGAATATACAACTATTTTTTTACATAAAATGTACAACATAACGTTATATTTTTTAAAATGACATTCAATTTTTTGTTCAAATAAATATTGCTCGGTTCTGTCGACTAAGTTTACATTTCATATTACCATCTCATATATTACGATTCATCAAGTAACAAGGTTAAGATAAAGGTATGCGTGCGCATGCGTCTTTTTGATATGCGCATTAAAAGCGTAAATGGGCATGTTTTACAATCAGTGGCAAACAGCGTTTGTTTCTATTCTAGCATTGTGATGTCATCTCTTTGTGAAGCAAAGGCGAAGATGGCGGTGACGACAAGTTGGGCTTTTTAGCCTTGGACATCTTTTGGAAGCTTTCGTGGTGTATACAAAATAAACAAATTTACAACGTAAACAACAGCGACAAAAACAAACAAACAAACAAACAAACAGGAATAAATAAAACCACAGGCAAAAAGCGAGAGAACAAGTTGGGATTGTGGGTAGAGAATAGGGAGAAGACATGATGGATGGGACGTTGTCAAAATTACAGAAACAAGAAACGATAACAATTTCCAGCCAAAAATACATTTGATTAAAAAAAATATATTTCGAGTAAACGAACTTATGTTTCACCCTATGAGACGGGGTGAATGCCTAAAAACAATCGTTCATTTATCAAGTTTATGTCAGTACTACTTTCATTGGATATTTACTTATTTTTATCTAAATCCTCAAATCGTTTCACAACTCTTCTACGACCATTATGTAAGCAGAATCAATCGAAAATAAAGAATCAGCTTCTTGCAAGAATTTAATTATCATCTCTTCAGGACACTGTCTTACTGTGACGGCGCCTTACTGATTTAGGTAATAGATGGTCAATCTACCCATTGTATCACATGAAACTAGGGAGAGTCAAAACTTTTGCAATATTTTGATAAACTGTGGCACAATTCGGCAATTTCGGATACTTTTGCTGTGATTGTGAAGGTTACGAACCACACTGGACTGTGAAATGCCGAGCTTGCTTCATACTCTCCGAATACTACCCACCTGATTTGCCTCTATAACTTGAAACACAGAATCCACGATTTTAGGCCAACCAAACCTTGCCTAATCGTCGAGGTTCATACGAACCGAGCGAAATTTCCCCACCATTTGGTCACTGTACTGTACCATCCATTGGTCGAGCGGTTAGAGTGTTCACCAATGGCTCCGGAGACCGGGGTTCAATCGCAGGTAGAGTCATACCAAAGACTCAAATAATTGTACATGATGCTGCCTTGCTTAATACTCAGCATTATAAGGTATGAATCAAGGGTAAAGAGGAACAATCAAGAGAATGAAGTAACGCCCTTCCCTACACCTCGGTGTAGTAGCAATTAAAAAGGGAGCCTTAGGATCACTCTCGACTATAGTCACCAACTTTACTTACTTTTACTTACTGTAATCAACAACACCTTTACCTTTCGCGGCACAACAAAAGTTTTTATCTTTTTCCGCAGTGTTATCGTAAAGCGTAAGTTCCCTAATTAGACTACATTGCATGTTCATCTGGGCAGCTTTCAAATCATACACAGAGTGAAGCAATGCACAAAGTGTCAACGCACCAACAACTACTATACTACAAACCCTAACGGTACCTACCACGGTTTGAACGGCTTCGGTCACGTGATCTACTTGCCAGAAACTAGCGCGTACTTCTAAAATATTGTAAAACTTTTTACCTACCCAAGTAGTCACATAGATGCAATTAGACCATAGAAGGTTTTCTTCTTCTTCTTAAAAAATTCTATCGTTTGAAAACGGCACCAATAAATAAACCTATGGAGGTGTCTGTGGTGTAATGTTTATCGTCGTGGGAAATGGACACGGCGACACGAGTTCAAATCGTGGACGAGACTGATTGCATTTCACATAGCACTAATACCCTTGGGAAAGGTATAAATCCAATAATTCTCCCTCCAGCTATGGGTAAATAGTAGGACAGACTGGGTTTTTCAGCCTTGGCGAGGCAACTAGTCTAAGAGAAGGAAAATTCTGAATTCAAACCTGTTAAATTCCGTTTAAGAATTAACCTGGTGTTATATCCTGCCTGAGCGGAGGAGTTGGGTAAATAGGACACCAATAAAGAAACCGAAACCTTATTATAAACGACTGCAATCGAATGAAATCAGTCAGTTCGATGGAAACATTTTCAACAGATCCACTCCAGATATTTCAATCAGGATTGATCTCTCTTCACTCTGAGAATCGATAAGATTTTACTTAAGATGTATGAAAAATTTTCCTGCACTTTTTTTTTTGAAAACGTGAGACTAAACACACACTCAAAAACCAGAGTTTTGTCGGAAACTTGCGCACACTCCAAATAAAATAAATAAAAAGTAGTCAACTCAACTGAAACCAGATTTGTGATAATCATTTGTAATTGGTAGAAGTTCAAGGGTGACTTAACGGTTATTCGATCAGAAAATGGGTTTGGAGTTCGAATTTCAGTCAGTATTTCTTACCTTACTTTAATATTGAAAAGGGGCATGACTCTAACTGCCCTGATCTCCCAAATTACCATTCTTCTAAACTAAAACATTGACATCACGCTGGTTGACAGGAAAACGTATAGCTGAATGGGTTTATTGACAAAATTGCCTCTCTTGCCTCTAATGGGGAGGAAGTGGCTGCAACATCACTTGAGAGTCGAAGTCTAGGAAGTTATTTTTATTACAACTTCTTATGTAATAATAATAATAATAATAATAATAATAATAATAATAATAAGAAGAAGAAGAAGAAGAAGAAGAAGAAGAAGAAGAAGAAGAAGAAAATAGGAATTTCAACATTTCTGTTCAATAATTCAAAAATTTTAATTGGATTTCGTTGGAATTGCACCTAAGATTGAAAGGGTTTTTTTTTGTCTTTTGTTTTTAATTGTCGTTGATTTTGTTTTCGTTGTTGTTGTTGTTGTTGTTGTTGTTGTTTATATTATCTTTTTTTTTTTTTTTTTTTTTTTCAATCGGAACAATTCCCCCAGAAAAATTTGAAAAGAGACTGGAGGAACAAGCAATTCCATGGGAGAACTGAGACTGTTTAGATCATAGAATTTCGTAGTTCCAAGTTCGAAGAAGTGGGAAAAGAGAAATAATGGAAGGAATAGAAGTACGAAATTGGGAAAGAATCTGAACGTTTGGAAATAATGAAGATTACAAGAACTTGGGAATATTGAAAGTGGACACCATTAAACAAGCAGACATGAAAGAAAAAATTTGAAAGAAGTATCTCAGAAAAACAAGAAAACTTTTCAAAACCAAAATATGAAGCAGAAATCTCATCAAAGATATAATCACTTCGGCTGCCCCCTTTGTAAGAACGATTCTTAAAATAAACAAAGGAGAAACTCTGACAAAGGAACCAAAGACAAGGAAACAGCACAAGGACTTATACATGAAAGAGGAACCAGATAAACTGCATGTATAAAGGAAAGGAAAAAGAGCCGCTATGATTGTGTTGATGCGTCAATACAAGGACTTAAAGAATCCATTAAAAAAGAAAAGGGCTAATTACAGCAGCCAGTAAAAGCAGTGACAACATACGAGGATCATTAAATAAGTTTCCAGGCTTTTTTCGTATAGGCACTTTTATTGATAGTACGCACACGAAACTCTAGTCCCCTTTGAAGTAATCTCCTCCGGCTGCAATGCACTTGTTGTACCGTTCCAACAACTTCTGGAAGACTCCATGGAAGTCCTCTTGTGTGAGCGTGTCAATGACCTTCGTCACAGCCTCTTTCATCTCCTCAATTGTCTCATAACGACAGCCTTTGAGCTTAGGGAATAACCAAAAGTCACAGGGAGCAAGGTCTCGACGATAGGGAGGGTGAGGAACTGTCTTGATTTCCATCTTGGTCAAATAGTCTGTGACAAGGATGGAGTTGTGGACTGGTGTATTGTCCTGGTGGAAATGCCACTGGGGCAATTTGAAGAGTGCTGGCCTCTTCCCTAGGAATCTCTTCCTGAACTTTCTTAAAACGTCAACATAGTAACCCTAACCCTAACCCTTTGGTCAATCAACTCTGGTCTATTGACTTCCTTACTCTTCCCACACATCTCATCATCCCTTACAAACTCCCTGCCTTCCTTGAATCTCTTATGCCACTCAAAAACTGATGCTCGATTCATGCAAGATGCTCCAAAAGCAGTATGAAGGATTCCATACGTTTCTATGGTATTTTTTCCAAGTTTAAAACAGAATTTTGTTGTATATCATTCTTCTAAAGTGTCAGATTTAAAATTCAGCAGCTGTGACAATCAGGGTTTAGTAGGGTGTAATCCAATTGCTACTGTAGCTGTTCCTTTGAACCTGAAATCATAAAAATTGGTCAGTCATCTCATAAGATGTATAGCAATAAGATACTGAATTTTCAAGAGTCTACGACAATTTTAAATGCCGGTACAAAAAAAGTCTGGAAACCTATTGAATGCACCACGTAAGACAGAAAACAAAAATTAGAAAACAGAAATGAGAAGAAAAATAACAACACAGATTCTTTAATCGACAAACAAGTGAGATTTTTTACAAGAAGACTTAGACATGGCTAAGAAATAAAAACATCCTGAGAGAAATCGAATCTCTTCGAATAGAAGTATAAAATAAAGCTATAAGGACCAAAGATATAAAAGCAAAAATGTATTATAAGCGATAGATAAGAAAGTTTAGGTTATGTGGAAACAGGGATGAACGGTTAATCACATAATAAGAGAAAGCAGAAAACTGATATAAAAGTATTTCAAGTCTAGATACGACTGGGTTGGAAAAGTGATCCACTGAGAATTATACAAGAGATTAGAATTTGAACATACTATCAAATGGTATAAGTAAAATCAGAATCCGTAATGAAACGCATCTGAGATTTTGAAATACAAAAGGGATTACATAATCTCCGACAGAAGACAAGACCAAGTACTAAAAAAATTGTTTTTAATTAAAGAAAAGAAAAGAAAAGAAAAACAGAAATTTCCATCTAGTGGATTTTGTCGGTTCAGCGGATGTATGAATAAAAGAAAGCGATTGTAATGCTTGAAAAAAAGGCTTGAAAAAAGGCTTGAAAAAAAAAAGACTGATGGAATTGGAAATCAAAGAAAGAAACGAAACTATCCTGACGACATCGTTGTTAGAATAGGCTAGGATACTGGGAAGAGTCCTTGAAACCTGAGGACACTTGCTGTCAATCAAACTCCAGTGAAAGACCACCCACTGATGCGGATGTGAAACACAGACGGATCACCTAATCTCGTCCAGAAGACCACACTTAATAATAATCAACAAAAAAAGAGAACTTGCAAAATTGTCGATTTTGCTGTCCAGGCTGACCACAGAATAAAATTGAAAGAATGTGAAAAGAAGGATAAGTACCTCGACCTTGCTAGGGAATTGAAAAAAACTGTGGAATATGCAGGTGACAATTATACCAATTGTAATTGGTGCGTTTGGAACAGTAACTAAGGGATTACTAAAGGGACTGGAGGACTTGGAAGTTGGCAGACGGGTGGAGACCATCCAAACAACAGCATTATTGAAAACGGCCAGAATACTGAGAAGAGTCCTGGAGACTTGAGGAGACTTGCTGTCACTCAGATTCCAGTAAAAAACCATCGGCTAACGCTGATGTGAAAAGCTCTAATGAGTGGATAATGATAATAGGGCTGGGAAATAAGAGGACAAGTGGAGACCATCCAGACTACAGCATTATTACGATCGGCTAGAATATTGAGAAGAGTCCTGGAGAAGTGCTGACTTTAAAACTCCAGTGGAAACCCATCAACTAATGCTGGTGTGAAAAACTGGGACTTTGACATACACACGGATCACCTAATCTCGGCCAGAAAACCAGACCTTATAATAACTAACAAAAAAAAGAGAATTTGCAAAATTGTCGTCTTTGCTGTCCCAGACTACCACAGAATAAAACTGAAAGAATATGAAAAGATGATAAGTACCTCGACCTTGTTAGAGAATTGAAAAAGCTGTGGAACATGAAAGTGACGATTGTACTAATTGTGATTGGTGCTTTTGGCACAATAACTAAAGGATTATTAAAAGGCCTGGAGGACTTGGAAGTTGGCGGACGGGTAGAGACTATCCAAATGACAACATTACTGAGAACGGCCAGAATACTAAGAAGAGTCCTGGAGACTTGAGGAGACTTGCTGTCACTCAAACTCCAGTGAAAAACTATCAACTGATACTAATATGAGAAACTCTAAAGGAGTAAATAATAATAAATACTGAATATACCAAATCTTTCATCTTTTTATGCTGTACAAAGGAATAACCATTTTCATGGGGTGTAAATGGACTCGGTACAGCCGTTTTTTTTTGTTTTTGTTTTTTTGTTTTGTTTTGTTTTTTTGTTTAGTTTCTTTATTTACTCAGAATTTAACGAAACATTATATTTTGATTGAATGATTGATTCTAACGGCATGTCAATTCGTCTGGGTTTATTTTATGCCGGGAGATTAGGAAATGTTTGGTGTAGTTGTTTTTTAAGAGTTTTTTATTCGGAGTTATATGATATCAAATTCGTATCTAATACAAATAATTGGCATACAGTTATATAGTTTCAAGTATTCCTATCTAATACAAATAATTGATACATAGTTGTATGGTTTCAAGTATTCCTATCTAATACAAATAATTGATACATAGTTGTATGGTTTCAAGTATTCCTATCTAATAAAAATAATTGGCACACAGTTGTATAGTTTCAAGTATTCCTATCTAATAGAAATAATTGATACATAGTTGTATGGTTTCAGGTATTCCTATCTTATACAAATACTTGATACATAGTTGTATGGTTTCAAGTATTCCTATCTAATAAAAATAATTGGCACACATTTTATGGTTTCAAGTATTCCTATCTAATACAAGTAATTGATACATAGTTGTATGGTTTCAAGTATTCCTATCTAATACAAATAATTGATACACAGTCGTATGGTTTCAAGTATTGCTATCTAATACAAATAATTGGCACACAGTTTTATGGTTTCAAGTATTCCTTTTTAATATAAATAACTATATGTTTTCAAGTAATTTTTTCTATCAAATATAAGTTTTTTCTTTACACACAGTCATATAGTTTCAAGTAATTAATGATAATTTATGGGGTCCCAACAGGTATTACTTCTCTGGGTCAGAGTAGACGTTGAAGTAGTGACAATGATTGGGTACTCCACACTTAAATGCCATGCCCAGGACACCTCCTTTGGGGGGGGGGGCGTGCTACCCTTCTGAAGGGGAGACAGCATATTGCAATCTCTGCCGACGGAGCTATCAGAAAACGAATCGCAAGCACAGAAGAAATGTAACAATTAAGAAATCTGAAACTCCTATGAACATCACAAAACCAAATAATAAAAAATAACAAACTTCTGGTAAAGATGACTGGCGATATGACAAGAAATGGAGTGGAGCTAACTTGCTACTTGCAAGAATATTCGCGTCATAATCTCATTAGTAGCCGCTACCATCAAGTAAATTTTACCTTGTTCACGTTACCGTTCATTGTCGACAGATTCTCAACGATTCGCCATTCTGCTAAGAATGAATAACCGATGCTAATTAGTTTTTGCGATTTGCGCGCGAATTTATTCGCTCAACACTCAATTTCTTTAACGTCTGAACAAAGTTTTTTTTAATGATTCAATCCCATCGTCCGTGAATGTTACCGCGAAAGTAAAAGACACTTTGTTTTTGTGGGTTAAGTAACAAGACGACCCGTAAGCGGTTTATTTCCAGTCTGTACAGGTGTTGGAATGCTATTCATCATCTTAGTTTTAACTGACAAGGAATCTGGCAAACAAAATTGTTGGCCCCTTTATGGAAAATGATGCTTTTTTTCATTCAGTGAACTAAGAGCTTTTTTATCCATAAAGTTTTCACACTTAATTTGCGTTACATTTAGCAGAAGTGCTTTTTCGTTGTTATCGTCCTCAATTATTTGTTGTGTCTAGTCTTTAAAAATAGATTAAGAAAAAGAAAAAAAGTACCAAAAATCTTTTGAGAATGAATACCACATTTACCTGAGAAAGCCTAAAGAATATTTGTTTTGCTAAAAACTATAAAGATTTTTTTTTTAATATTTCCAAGCATGAGACAAAACATCTACTGTGAGTAAGACTCGAATTCATGCTCTTACCAAGAAACAAAAATTTACCATTTCAGCTCTCGGAGTTTTCTAAAATTTACTATTCAAACCATCCCGACAAAATTCCTCGCTCGCTGCACCAAATTATTTTTTTTCTACAACTTATACTTGTCGTGGTGTCAGACTCTTCGACTGAATAATCTCTCCAACTCTAAAGATAAAAAAAATTACGATATTATAACAATATAACTCCATGATAATGTCTGCGACTTCACGGCTGAGATAGCTGTGCGTTTCCTACTGACATTGAAGTCAGTGTTAGTGTTCAAGTAAAAATCCAAGTTTTCGAATATTCAAAATAAGAGGACCCTTACAGCTTGGAAGATGATGCAACATAATTTTCCTGATTCCTATATTGCTTTGTACTAGACTAAGCTAAGCTCAATAAACGTGAATATTATGTCCTGGACTCTGGCTGGGATAATTTCCTATCTTACACTAGTGGTAATGATTACAAGTCGAGTCTAAGTAAAAAAAAAATTGAATTTCAATTTTTTATTTTCATCTTATATGTATGGTCTCAATTTTCAACATGAACATTTTCTATTTTACAAAAAAATCATATATATATATATATATATATATATATATATATATATATGTATGTGTGTGTGTGTGTGTGTGTGTGTGTGTGTGTGTTTATAAATTAGAATCGTATAGATACAGACTAAGTCTGATGATCGCATAACTGTTTGTACCAAGCGTAGTTAACTCTGTGTCTACGCTATTCTGACTGATATATATATATATATATATATATATATATATATATATATATATATATATATATTACCGATTTTGAGCACTCTTTATTTATAGATATAGCAAACTATATAATAATTATTAATTATATATATATATATATATATATATATATATATATATATATATATCTTCCTCGTCAATGACTGATTGATCGATTTTAATGGCATGTCAACCTGTCTAGGGTTATTTTATGCCAAGAGGTCAAGAAATCGCGTTCATTGCATGCATACATTTATATACTTGGGTAAGTGTTTCTTCAGATGTTTTTCTTTTTGCACACGGTCCGATCAAATATGAATCATTTTTAAACAGATCTATTTGACCCATTCCCCTAGCTATGGGTTAAATAGTATCACTGCTATTCTTCTACAAAGATGGTTTTGGCATTAAATAACACACGAAGATTGATATGCCATTAAACAAAGACAGCAAACCTTGACGCATCGATAGGACTCTTAACAAGTACAACCACTACCGGTCACAGTTGAACTGGGAGTAATGGCAATAAAGGGGTACTCCACACTCCCTAAATCTTCAGAACAGGAGCAGATGCAGTTCAGGGTCATATTCAAGAGATTCCTTTGGATGGGTGCAGGGGATTCAGTCAACGTAGCTCTGTCTACAGGGTTTCCAACATCAAAAAAGTTTTTATGCTTTTGGCCATATGTAAGTATTTTTGTCTAATCGCAGATGGAAAACATTTTAAGTGTCAGTGTATGACACCAGACCCAGATATTATTACAACTAAATATATATTTGTCATTTATAATGGTGCCGGAGTGGTGAGGTTTGATCTACTGACACGACTAATTCTATCCACATCTGAGAAATGATTAATTTTCGATTATTGTTCGCATCAAGAAACAAAAGATATTAAGCAATTTTTTTAAAAATCTCCAGAAAGGAATATTTCCGAGTTAATCATAAGAATGTGCATTTTGCTATCCTGAAAAATATCATCTTAAAACATGTGCAACGTTACAGAAAAAAAACCTCTTTCTCTCTTCAAAGCATTTCATCTAACACATGTTAATATGGATTTTGTTATCTTTCACATGGATTTCATTTAGCAATGTACAAATGAGTTGATGCTATTGTCAACAAGGACAATAACAAATAAAGACAGAAAATATAACCCAGCAGCAAAATATAGTCAAATTTAAAGAAAAAAATCATAAAATTTAAAAAATAAATTAATTAATAATACAATTTATAAATTTTTCTTCCTTTTTATTTATTTATTTATCTATTCAGAGCAAATCTTTATTTTCTTTTAATAATTTTTCGAATATCCTTATTTTAGTTGTTTCGAATATCCTTATTTTAGTTGTTTTATAACAACATTTTTACCGGACCATTGGTCTAAAGGGAAGAGTGTTCGCCAATGGTCCGGGAGACCGGGGGTCATACCAAAGACTCAAAAAATGGTACTTGATGCCGCCTTGCTTAGCACTCAGCATTATAATGTGAGGATTAAGGGTAAAGTGGAGCAATCCTGGGAATGGAATAGCACTCTTCCTTATACCTCGGTGTAGTAGCTGTTGAAAAGGGAGCCTTACGGTCACCCTCGACTACAGTCCCCAACTTTACTTTTACTTGTAACAACATTTTAGCTGATATGTTCTTTGATCTTCCATATGTGTTTGTTATAAACGGTCATCTCACGTCCGGAGCAGAGCTGAGTGAAGAACGTGATCGTGGAGAACTGCTAGGCTGGACACGTCAAAAGATTCACAAACAACTGGTGGACCGGTGTAGTTATTATGTGGCATTCAAGAAACCGGAAATAACTAATAGGAAGACTTAGAGGACGATGGGAAGATGAAATCGTCAAGCGATTCAGACCGTCATGGAGAAGGGTGGTAAGATCAAAAACGAAATGAAAATATATTGTAGCCTGTTATTTGGAAAATATAAGTACCCTAGCCAGTAAGGAAATAAAGGAATACACAGTCAGTTTTAAAGTGTTTTTTTTTTATTGTGATGGCTTCCTTAATAAGAATGCAATATTTACTTTACAAATCAAAACAGTAAAATTTATTTCTCTTCAAATAAACTGGTTTTTGTTTTACTCCTTCTTCGATTTATGCGTTCATTTTCAGTTCTTTATCACTTTTCTTTTCAGTGTATTTGCGTGTACGAATGTTTATGCTTGCGTATGGGAACTCTTCCAAACTATAGTCGTGTAAGTATTACTGTAAGGTTGCACCACTTGGACTCTAAAGAAACGCCTGGAGAAAAAGCAAAACGAGAAATACATTGGGACACTGTGTGTGTGTGTGTGTGTGTGTGTGTGTGTGTGTGTGTGTGTGTGTGTGTGTGTGTGTGCTGTTTTTAAGAAACTCTGAGACTAGAAGACTTGCCAAAAGTGATGGCTGATAAGGATGGATGGCGAGAGAGAGAGAGTTAAATGAATCCGTACTTTCGGTACGTCTTGATAATGATGATGATATGTGTGCATATGTGTGTGATGCATATGTTTGTATATGCATGTATGTGTGTACTTATGTATATTCGTGACTATCTGTTTGTGTGTCTATCTGTCTGTGTGTCTGTGTGCGATGCATAGAACGTATAGAATACATTAAAGTTTTTTCCGTACATGAATGAAGATTATTTGTTTCTAAAATTCATAGATTACGTGAGTCGGAAAATAGTCATCCTTATTTTCTTTCATATTTTTCTAATCATCAATTATGTACGTATATTTTCGGAATAAGGTGTCGTTAGCGTAACGGTTATTCTCGTATGAAATAGAATCGGAAACTCGAGTTCAAATCCTGAAGGAAGTTGTTTGTGTTCGCTAATGCCAATGGAAAAGCCGTGAATCCATCTTTTCCATCTAGCTCTGAGTAAATAGTATAGCAGACTGTGTTCTTTAACCTTGGTTAAGCAACTAGTCGAGGAGAAGGAAAGCTGTAGATTTCAAATTTCGCCCAATTTACTAGAAGGTAGTTTGACATCGAAAAATACAAGAGACTCGTGAAAAGCCGCTGAATACAGCAAATTAAATATAATTTCAAAAACAACAAAACTATACAAATTCATCGTGATAAATTCATCGCAATATAAAGTAATCACCCAATCCCGTCTAGAAGACCTGACCGATTAATTAACTAGAAAAAGGAACATGTCATTGAGTGGGTTTTGCTGTTCCTAATAGATTAACAAATACTCGAATCTTGCCTGAGAGCCGAAAAGCTGTGGAACATGAAAATAACGGCGAAATCATATGTAGTTGGTGCCCTTAGAATGGTCCCTATTGGATGAGAAATGAGAATGGAAAAAAGGAGATCAAAGGAAGATTTAAGACTATCCAGAGTATAGCACTGTTAAGATTAGCATAAATACTTAGAAGAGTCCTGGAGACTTGAGGAGACTTGATGTCACTTAGACTCCAGTGAAAGACCACCAGTTAAAACTGGTGTGGAAAACTAACATAAAGTGAAAACAACCACAACAACAACAATAATAATAATGATAATAATAATGAAGCGAATGCTGCAAATTAGCGCAAAAAGAGTATAAGACTAAACACGACTGGGTGGGAAATGCTTTCCACTGGGAATTGTGCAAGAAATTGAAATTTGACCAAACGAACAAATGTCCAACCCAGAATGCGTCTTAGAGAATGAGATGCACAAAATTCTCTGGGGTTTTGAGATATAAACAGATCATCTCATCTCGACCAGACTACCAGACCTAGTGATTGTCAACAAAAGAAGAGAATCTGCCAAATAGTGGGCTTTGCCGTCCCGGCAGACTACAGACTAAAAAGAAAAGAAAACAAAAAAAAGAGATAAATACCTAGGCCTTGCCTGAGAACTAAAAAAAAACAATGGAACATGAAGGTGACGGCAAGATCTGAGGAAAAATCGAGACTATCCACTGTTATAATCAGCTAGAGTACTTAAAAGAGTCCTGCATATCTGAGAAGACTTGCTGCAACTTAGACTCCAATGAAAGATCACTAGTTAAAACTGGTGTGAAAAACTAACATAAAATGAAAACAACAATAGCAATAACAATAATAATAATAATAATAATAATTGACCACAGAATAAAACTGAAAGAATGTGAAAAGAAGGATAAGTACCTCGACCTTGCTAGAGAATAGAAAAGGCTGTGGAACATGAAAGTGACGATTATACCAATTGTGATTGGTGCTTTTGGCACAATAACTAAAGGATTATTAAAAGGCCTGAAGGACTTGGAAGTTAGCGAACGGGTAGAGACTATCCAAATAACAGCATTACTGAAAACGGCTAGAATACTGGGACGAGTTCTGGAGACTTGGGGAGACTTGCTGTCACTCAAACTCCAGTGAAAAACCATCAGCTAATACTGATGTGAAAAACTCTAAAGGAGTAAATAATCAAGAAAATGTAACAACGCTAGGAGAAAAGTAAACTTACAAATACTTGGGAATATTGGAAGCGGACACCTTCAAACAAGTGGAGATGAAAGAAAAAACTTAAAAGAATACCCCAGAAGAACGAGAAAACTACTCGAAACCAAACTAAATGGCAGAAATCTCATCAAAGAGATGAATACCCAGGCTGTCCACCTTGTAAGATACTCGGGACCATTCTTGAAGTGGAAGAGGGAAGAACCTAAACAAATGGACTAGAGAATAAGAAAACCTACGATGATGCATAAGGCCTTACATCCCAGAGATGACGTAGACAGACTGTATGTGTCAAAAAAAGATGAAGGAAGAGGACTTGCCAGCATTGAAAATAGCGTTGATGCATCGATACAACGACAAGAAGACTATATAAAAAGAGCAGGGGAAGACTGATTACAGCAACAAGAAACAATACAGATAACACAGGCATCAACAGAATAAAATTAACTAGAAAACAAAAATGGGAAGAAAAACAACTGTATGGACATTTCAAGAAACAAACAAATGAAATCTCACACGAGAAGACAGAAATGGCTAAGAAAGGGAAACCTTATGAGAGAAACTGAATCTCTTCTGATCGCAGCACAAAACAACGCCATAAGGACTAACTATATAAACACAAGAATAGATAAGACGCAACAAAATAGCAAATGTCGTGAATAATAATAATAATAATAATAATAATAATAATAATAATAATAATAATAAGAAGAAGAAGAAGAAGAAGAAGAAGAAGAAGAAGAAGAAGAAGAAGAAGAAGAAGAAGAAAAATGATAATAATAATTCCTTACCTCTTAAAATTCAGATAAAACTTTGTTGAGTGTTTTTCAATTATTAATTTTCTGTATTGATTTTCACTTTAATTAAAAAGTGTGTGTGTGTGTGTGTGTGTGTGTGTGTGTGTGTGTGTGTGTGTGTGTGTGTGTGTGTGTTAAACAGCAGCTGAAAATAATTATAATTTTTTCATCCAGGCTGAAGGCAAACTGAGAAATGTCTCAACATTTTTAGAGATTGTTCCATCGATTAAGACTCGTCATTATTTTAAAAAGATGTTTGCTGAAGTTTTCGTGTTAAAACGAAGATGAATCAAATCAAAAGAACAATGAAAGAATTGCCATTCTGAGTTACTCAAAGTTTTGAAAAGTATTAGGTATTTCCAGTTCAATAAATTCATAGACGTAAATTTTCTCCCAGTCGTGGAAGCAAATTTTCTACTAATCATAAAAGTAAATTTACTCCCAGTCTTTTAATAAAATTTTCTCCCAGTCGTAGAAAATTCTGTTCTAGTCAAAAAAGCAAATTTTCTCCAATCTTTTAATTAAATTTTCTCCCAATCATAGAAGTAAATTTTCTCCAGTCTTTTAATTAAATTTTCTCCAATCTTTTGATTAAATTTTTTCCCTGTCTTTTAATTAAATCTCCCCCCAGTCTTTTAATTTGATTTTCTTCCAATTATAGAAGAAAATTTTCTCCAGTCTTTTAATTAAATTTTCTTCCTCTCAGAGAAGCAAATTTTCTCCTAGTCTTTTAACTAAATTTTCTCCCAGTTATTGAAGCAAATTTTCCCCAGTTGTAGAAGCAAATTTTCTATCTGTCACTGGAAATTTTCAACTCGTCTTTTTTATTAAATTATCTCCCAGTCATAGAAATAAATTCTCTCCCAGTCTTTCAATTAAATTTTCTCCAAGTCATTGAAGCAAATTTTTTCCTAGTCATAGAAGCAAAGAAACTTTGAGTGGAAAGTATTTCGAAACTTCTATTTCTAAACTGTTAGATTGTTTCAAAAGTTAATTTCTCGTTCTCCTTATGACTAACTTCCGACATTGTTCTGTAAAGTTCTGTAATGATATTGAAAATCTATGTTAATCTAGTGATTCCATTTTTCGTGATCTTAAATCTATCCTCTGCTGTTTGAGCGTGATCTTCACACTGATAAACCAGTGCTACATTGTAGAGGAAAATAAAAGTACCACAGGTATACTGGTGTAAGTGGCTCAAAGAGTTAAGTATCGACTCAAATTTCTAATACAGAAATCCTTTAATGTTTAACTCGACTCAAACCTGCCGAACTAATCAACGATAAACACATTGGGAAATATTCCACTGCCTTTAGGGAAGGGAGCTAGTTGGGAACATAGAAGGAAAAAAAATCCAACTCAATTTATAAATCAATACTATGGGTTGGAAACTTTGACAAACATAAATTGAACCAAAACAATAACAGCTGAGCCACACATTTGCACTTCCAATCAGAACAACAATAATTTCGTTAGTTCAGTGTCCAACTTCATTTTATTACAAAATGACAAACTTGCCTAATTCCCATACTGATTTGGAATCTAAAACGTTACCTGGTTGCTTAAAGTGTCGAGACTTGTTGGAAAACATGGCGAACCTATAAAGGAACGAGGGAAATGTAATTCTCATTATAGAAATAAGCTGCAAATGAAGATAATCCTCATACAACTGTGAAGGAAAAGGTGACTTGGAAAAGAAGAAGGAGAAATGCAACATGCGGCACAGATCAAAAGTCAGCAATGAAAGGTGAAAGGATACAATTGCATTAGCGTGAGGTATTAGCATTTTAGTCAGTCCAAATTGAAAGTTAGTCAAAAAATAAATAATGCATTGTATCCACTAGTTCGAACTATTAGTACTTTTTTATCCGTTGATTTATGCTATGATCTTTAGAATTAAGGATCAGGTAAAATATAAAGTAGGACACAGTCAAATCAGTTTGGTATTTCAAAAAACAACATTGTAAGATTTCCTTTATTTATGCGATTATTATATCCTTTGGAGGTGTTTGTGGTGTAACGATTATCGTCGAAAAATGTGATCTCGGTTACCCAAATTCAATTTCCTGGTCTAGAATTTTTACATTTCACACGGTGTTAATACCCTTCAGAAAGGTAAGAATCCAACTATTCTCTCTCCAGGTATGAGTAAATAGTAGGGCAGACTAGGCTGTTTATCCTTGGTATAGCAACTGATTTAAGAGAAAGAAAACCCTGAATTTAAGCCACTTGTATACCTGGAAGGCATGGACAGTTATCAATAGGCTGTCGATCATATGGAAATCAGACCTAACCGATAAAATGAAACGCAGTTTCTTCCAGGCAGCTGTCGTATCGATACTGCTATATGGATGCACTACATGGACGCTAACAAAACGGCTGGAGAAGAAGCTTTACGGCAATTACATAAGAATGCTGCGAGCAATATTGAACAAGTCCTGGCGGCAACACCCCACAAGACACCAACTATACGGCCACCTACCTCCCATCACGAAAACTATCCAAGTTAGACGAACCAGACATGCTGGAGAAGCAGGGACGAACCAGACATGCTGGAGAAGCAGGGACGAGCTCATACGTAATATACTCCTATAGACCCCCACATATGGCCGGGCAAAAGCAGGACGACCAGTTCGAACATACATTCAGCAGCTATGTGAGGATACGGGATGTAGCCATGAAGACCTACCGAAGGCGATGAACGATAGGGAAAAGTGGCGAGAGAGGGTCAGGGATATCCGTGCAAGCGGCACGACATGATGATGATGATGATACCTGGAAAGGGATGGGCTCTACCAATATATGCTATAATTAGTAGCACCACTTCGACCAAAGCCAGATTACGGAAAAAGTATTTTTTCTTATATCCTTGACATCACTTTGCACTTTGTTCTGTTTTATTCTGTCTTGTTTTACTCCTATTAACCAAGAATGTCATTTATATTAACTGGGGATAATGCGAATAAATTTTGGAACATTAAAAAGATACTTTCTATTGATTGATCTGCCGATTTGAATGGCATAGAATTATATTCATTGTATGTTAATTACATTTTTGTGTTGTGGTTTATTGAGAGTATTTTTACACACTTTTCAAACAGATTTATTTGACCCAAAGATGGAACCCTAACAAGGACTACCACTCCGGGTCAGAGTAGAAATCAGAGTAATGCCAATGAAGGAGTACTTTCCATTGAATTCCTGAATTGAATCCTCCTCATCAGATCTTGTCACACCCTGGACACCTCTTTTGGGGGAACTTAATTCTTAGAAGAGGATACAGTCAGCCAATTCAAAACCCCGCAGACAAGGCACAACTACTTTCGAATCTTATTCGATAAACGAATTCTAAAAGAATGTTTTTTCAATTTTATGTTCATGTTCCCTGCATGATGGAAAGGAATACTGAGACTAAAAATTGTCATAGTGGTTCCAAATGTGGTTTTAAGTACAAAATTGATCCAACTCATAACGCTACAGAATTACTTTCTTGTTTGATAAATATAAATACCGTCAAGCATAGAAGTTTATGACAGTCGTGTTGCCATGATCTGCGAAATGAGAACATGCCGAAGATTTTATGCGAAACTTCTGGAGACGTAAATGATAAAGAGAAATTTTGGTTGATGTTGCGAACTGTGGGGTTTTGTTTGTTCCACTAAAAATGCAATCAACACAAGTCCTCGTGGTGTAATGGTTAAAGCGATGGACTGCGGAATCGTAGTACGCGAGTTCGTACTCCAGTCGCGCTATTACGTTCACTTTCGGGCAAATACCCTTGAGAAAGGTATGAACCCCCTTATCCTCCCAGCTATGGGTTAAATAGTACCACTACTGTTCTTCTACGAGAATGGCTTTGGCATTAAATAACCTGTAAAGAGATGATATGCCATTAAACAAAGAAGAAGAAGAAGAATATATCTACATACTTATCTATCTATTTATACGATTTATGTCGATACTGCAAAGCAAATAATAAAAAAAAAAACTATTAAAAAATACAGAAAACATAATAAACACAAAATGGTTTGTCGGCATTTTCCAAACATTAATGATATTATTCGCAAATGAATACACCCAGCAATAGACTTCAAATAATTCCCCCACCGAAAAAATATGGGTTTTACCAATAAAGCGAACCGGCTGGACAGGCAGGAGGTAAGTAAGTCTAGCAAGAAGAGATTGTTGCATTTGGTTTCGGCTTCCCATTTAGATGCAATGAAAACCTTGGGGAGAATGTTCGTCCTGAGGACAGAGAAAATCGTAAGAAAGAAAAAAACGGATTTGGTGGTTGTGCGGGTTGGGAGAAGGCGAGATCTTGTTGGAGAGACGCAGTAACACGATTAAAGGCGGGAAACATCATTTTGACTTCATTAGCTTTTGATCGTTCTTTTCTATTCTTGTCCATCTTTTTTATTACTTGCTGGAAATGTGGCCTCTGCCTCTGTTCCCCCCTCTTTTTCATTGGTTCTTTTTTTCTTCCTTTTTCCCAAGTCTTTGTGATAGTATTGTCGCCTCTCCTTCTCTGTCTGCCTCTCTCTCTCTCTCTCTCTCTCTCTCTCTCTCTCTCTCTCTCAAAATATATATATGTATATATATCCTACGCTTTCTAAAAGCTTAGATATATATATGTGTGTGAGTGTGTGTGTGTGTGTGTGTGTGTAATGAAATGACAAAAGTTAGAGGCAGCCGTGCACTTAATGTTTTCGCCTTCCCCATTGATAAAAATAAACTCAGCTGGATGAAGTTTATGTGAAATTATAGATAAAGCGATAGTGTAGCTGTAGCAATGTAGCTGTGACAGTGTAGCTGTAACAACCATGACACTCGAACAGCATTTACCACCGTTTGATTGCAGTATGATTTGTGGAGCCCAAAACATGCTGCACTCTAAGATAACAAGTACTCTTGAGTTGTTATTTTTTTGGCTTTTTTTAATAACTGTGACATATATGGAAAATTGTGCCTATCTCTGGCTGGTCTCAAAAATATGCGTAATTATGAATTACCAAAAATTCACAAGTAATCTGCGTAAATATGCAAAATCTATCTTGAACCCAAATAATGTCACTGCAAACAAAACTGAACGGTTGTGCCAATTCTGTGGCAAAATCTGTTGCAGTTTGACTGGCTGAAGAGTCACCCACGAACACATACAATTTAAGGGGGAAGTAGGGGAGAAAGGACATGAGATAAAGGAGGTGGTCACGCTCGAAATCGAGAGGACAGCTATCACATACATGTATATGTGTGTACACACACACACATACACAATACATACTCATATATACACGAAAACATTTAATTAGAGCAGGGGTCTTCACGGATAGATAATCCCAATGGGACATTCACTGACATAAAACTTATATATCTAACAAAATTAAAACAAATGTCAAAAATATCTTCACTATAAAAAGTACAACTGGAACTTAGGTATTTAGATCTGAAGATGTAAAGTCCAAAACACGTGTAGAGCACAAGTAGAAGAAATAACGAAACCCGATATACCAAATTTGAAATTGTTTGTGCTGACAGCACGGATTTCCGTGACTCTGTCTCTTTATCTACATCCGTCCCTAATATCCATCGCTTCTGGTATGTCTTCCAAACTAAATCATGTGTCTGCACAGAGCTGGTGTTGATAAGTTCCTGCTGGTCGGCCAACACAGGCACATCGATGTATAGGAGTATATAAAAGAACGTCAATTATGATTTCTTTCTTGCTTCTCCAACAGTGTCCCGTATGTCTTATTCGTCTTACTTGGATGGGTTTTAAGATGGGAGGTAAGTAGCCGTACAACAGTGTTGCTTCCAGGATTTATTCAAAAAAGCTCGTAGCATTCTTGGGTCGTTCCCATGTAGCCTTTTCTCCATGTGTTTTTCAAGCATCCATGTGGTGCATACGTACGGTAGTATGAACACAGACACAGTTTCGAAGAAATTACCTTTTATTTTATCAGATAGGTCAGACTTCCATATGATCGATAACCTATCGATAGCAGTCCACTCCTTCGCTAGTCGTATATTAACATCACCTTTTCTTTTTTATCTATTTATTTATTCTTAGGGACGAGCTAACCACATTTGCATAAACGTTTGACCATGTGGTTTCCGGATGTTTTATCACCGAAGCCATGGGAAATAGCATAGTGGACGCGAAGTAAGGCGTATGAATCGAATTTTGAATCAACGACGAGCTTCACCAGATGCATGGTGGTAGAACATCACTGGTCAACAGCCAGGATCAGACAGGAAACTACTGCTACACATCTATAAGGGTGTATTGATGAGAGAAAAACAGCCAACGAAAGATTACCATGACTATTCATTTTAACCCCGACTATTCATTCTAATATATATATATATATATATATATATATATATATATATATATATATATATCCATCTGAGGAGCTTTAATAAGCGAAATAGATTTATTATGGAATACCATATCTAAATTTCTTGTTTTATAAGCAAAAAATATATTTTATTCTGCAGGTATATTTTGAATTAAATAGCCATGTATTGAACATTCATTCTTTGGATATTTACAGTCCTCATTTACTTGAAATATATATATATATATATATATATATATATATATATTATTTAGTTGAAAGAAATTAACCTGGTTTTCGAGAGTGAAACCCAGACACGTAAGTTAGTTTTATGTCATATTTTAATATCTTAATATATATATATATATATATATATATATATATGCGTGCGTGTGAATGTGTGAGTGAGAAAGGGTGAATGAGTGTTTGTTATAGAGTGTGTGTGTGTGTGTGTGTGTGTGTGTGTGTGTGTGTGTGTGTGTGTGTCTGAGAGAGAGAGTGTGTGTGTGTGTATATGTTTGTATGTGAGTGTGAGAGTTTGTGTGAGCGAGAGTGTTTGTATGCGCGAGAGAGATAAAGAAAAAGATTGGTGTGGAGGGTGTAAAAATGTCCTTTCATATATATGCATATGCGAGTATATATATATATATATATATATATGTACATATGTGTGTGTGTAATTTTATATTAATTTCAAGCAACTCACAGTAGAATTAACTGTACTTTAAGCTTTTAAAAACATAAGCAATTCTAATGAATATATTAATTTTTGATTATGAAGCCAAATCTTCGTCACAATCTCTTTTTATTTGATTTTTGCCAAAATTGAAAAGCATTCCAACTCATGATTTTCAAATTATATTCAATCTCAGCCAAATCTGGCACTGCTGTTCTGATCAATGTATCATTCGAATTTTATGACAACACTGTCGGAGAAGAAATTTTATCAGTTAATTATAAATATTCAAAAGTTTTGATAAAAAAAAAATGATACCAAAACATCAGAGAACACAACTACAACATGTAGGGGATGGAAAAAAGAAAAAGAAGATAAATCAAATAATTTCAGGAAGAGTAGAAGTTCTCAGACGCCCCTGATAGGAAGTTGGAACTGCGCATGCCTGAAACAGAGTTAAGGGTACGAGAAAGAAACTCGGCTCCATTCAGCAGTGACCTGTTGGATCAGAAAACCTATTCTTGCTCAAGCTGCTAGTAGGAAAACCACGTGTCCACTTAGCGACACGCTGGATCACCCTTCCACCAGTAGCAGCTGTCTCTGCTTACAACAACCTATATCAAAAACACCAACCTGAAATGACCACCTGCTTTGGACGTATCAACCACGAAAACGACTAGTGCATTTCAACGCCTCATTTAGGAGACGCAACTGTCTCTAAATAGTCGAGAAAGTAATTTCCTCTCAACCAAGTAGCCGTATGAAGCCAAAAAATAAAGTTAAGATTTAGAAGGTATCTTACTCTCTTTTCTTCCGTTCTTCAGAAATTCTATTGCAGCCTTCATAGACAAGAAGTCAACGAATTAAATGGGGTAAAGGGGAAAACCAATGGAGTCAGAAATCAAAACCCAAACCTCACTACCTACGAACGAAACCAAAACAAATAAACCCTAATCAAATTCACCTTTCCTCATAAACATTTTCAAATTACTTAATATCGATTAGCAATAAATGACGTCTATTCAAAATAAATAGACAAAAAAAGTAGTCTATGAAGAACGTCATGAATCTTGTTCAGTGATATTAAATAGATCCATTTTTTCATTATAATATTTTTTTAATTCTTTTTTATTTTTAATAGAGAGCTGCAAAATGGTTGGATGCAAAATGATAAGCCAAGCTGTGATGATCATTCCTAGAATTTTACGGTGATCATTTACAGAAAATACTTTGATAGATGACTGATTATTTTTAAGTTGCCATACAATTCACATATTTACCATCTTAAGTGGTGAATTCTAATCTAAACAGTCTCCACTTTGGTAGAAATGGAAATATTTTGCAGCCTATGTTCATAAAAAATGCAAAGAAATCAAGTGGATATATTTTGCTTGTATAAATATATTTCAAGTATAAAATAAGATAATGATAAAACTGTATAAAACTCACGACTCAAAGTTTCACGCTATCGATCCTTAGGTGAACTTTTATTCAATACGTCTGGGCTGAATGTAACAATTCAGGCGTGTTGAATACATACTCACCTGAGGATCGACAACGAGAAACTTAGAGTCACGAGTTTTTATCCTGTTTTAGGATTATCATTTTTTGCTTGATTGTACAGAGAATTTTTGTGCATTCAGCACAGCAAAGATTTTACAAAACTAAAAAAGCTTTTAGCGTTCAATTTCAATCAAAATTAAATGTATAAATACACTTCCGAGAAGATCTTTTTGTTTTGTAGTTTGTTTTTGTTTTTGCTGTTTTGTTTTATGTAATGCTTTTTGTTTTTATTTTTTAAAAGGATCATTTGAATTTATTAACTAAATATTAAACAGCCCGATATTTCTGCATATTTTTACATTCCATTCAACCTTTCAACCAAAATGAGAAATTTTTTGTGGGAATCAGAAATTGCCAAACCAAAGTATAACTTTTCATATTGACAGAAGATTTAGATAATATTCATCAATCCCATTTTTCAAGTTACACATATTATAGGATGCCATTAGAGTTGTAATATTATAAATTAACACATGAAATATATTTCAAAATTGGAAATAGAAGAAAATACTTTAGATTTTAGAATTTGAATTTTTGTATTACGTTTCCGACAAAATTTTTCGATCAATGTGGAAAAAAGATTAAAATTCAATTGTAACTGTTTTTGTTTTTACTAACTTTTGCGAACCTATTGTTTCATAACGCCCAAACATATTGATTATATCTTTTTGTGGGGGGTGGCATCTGTTATACGTTCCTATGTTTAAATCGGGAAAATCCCCATGGCATAATGTCTAGCGTTCTGGACGGTGACATCGTTGTCTATTTAAATGTTTTGTTAATTCGAGCCCGTCATAAATTCCTTCTGCAACCTTTTTTCCTGGTATGTTCTTTTTAAATCTTAACTTCTTGCTGGCAATTCTAGATTAGTTATGCCAAACACATCTATTCTTTCACTGTTTTAGAAACGTGAATGTCGCAGTTATTTTGTTCCAAAATGAAATATTTTCTTGTCTTCTCTTTTATGTGTAGAACGTTTTGATATTCTAAAGTTCTTCGTGGGTGGAGCTATTTTGACATCCATTTAGAAACTCCGTTTCCGTGGGGAGAAAATCAAACCCCAAATCATAAATCTTCCTCCTTTTCCTCGCACTCCATTGTCACTTATTAGAGAAAACATGATGGCACCATCTTGACGGCATACTCTATAAATCGGATTTACCAAACTTAAAACATCTCACAAGTAAATGCTTCTTTTTAAAGCAACACTATTCATCCTATTTCTTCAATAACCGGCTGATTGGCCCAGTGGGTAGAGTGTTCGTCGATGATCCAGGAGATCTGGGTTCAATCCCAGGTCGCGTCATACCAAAGACTTTAAAAATGGAACTTGATACCTCCTAGCTTAACATTCAGCAATATAAGGTACGTATCAAGCGTAAAGTGGAACAATCCAGGGAATAGAGTAGCGCCCCCCTACACTTCAGTGTAGCAGCTATTGAAAAGGGAGCCTTCCGGTCGCTCTCGACTATGGTCGCCAACTTTACTTTTACTTACTATATTGAATGAAGGCTTCCTTGTACATGTTTATTATGGATGCTCAGTCCTAATTTTCCCTTCACTTTCCTTTGTCCCTGTTTTTCCTAATGTTTAAACCCTCATAATTGTCCTTTTCATCCTCCTTTCTGTCCCCTTCTAAAGTAATCTCTTTTATTCTTTCTTTTTCTAACAATCATAGTCATTTTTAAGTGTGCATTCCACCGTTGATGTTGATAAATTCATGTCTATGTTGATCATTCGGATGTTACGACAACCATTTCGAATACATTGTTCTTCAGTGGTTTCATTGTTTGAATGGAAGAAATATAAACAAATTGCATATGACAGCGATTCTTCAAAGAAAAACCTTTAAAATTCTTAAATTCTAGGTATGTCCAAAAAATAATCTCTCATAAGAACCAAAACCAAAATAAAACAAAATACAGGAAAATAAAACCCTTATCAATTAACGGATAAGAACTGAACTACATACTTATCACAACAAAATATCTCGGCAACAAAAAATAGTGTTTTCAGAGTGTCCAAAAATACTGTCTGGTCCCAGTATGATTTTTTCTCTTTTCTCCTCCTCGTCTGTCAACTTCTTCTCTTACCACCACCATCTCTCTTCCTCTTCCTATAATGTTCTTCTACCCTTTTTGCTTCAAATTTCCGCTCTCTATATTTTTTCTTTGAGAATTTCTTCTTTCTCCTCTTTTTCGTACTATTATTATAGGAGTTTTTTTGTTTTTTTTTACAATAGTGTTAGCTAATGGTTTTTCACTGGAGTTTGAGTGACAGTTAGTCTCCTCAAATCTCCAGGAATTTTCTTAGAATTCTGGCTGATCTCAACAATTTTGTAGTCTAAATAGTATCCAATCTTCATCTTATTTCCAAGTCCTCCAGTCCCTGTACCAATGATTTGGTGACTGTACCGAGCACAACAATTACAATGGGTAAAACAGTCACTTTCGTGTTCCATAGTTTTTCACTTTTCTAACAAGGTGTCGGTACTTATCTCTCTTATTTTATTCATTTGAGAGTTTTTCCCACCACCCTTAGCTGATGGTTTCTCACAGGAGTTTGAGTGACAGCAAGTCTCCTGGACTCTCCTTAGGATTCTGGCTTATCCTAATACTTTGATGTTTGGATGGTCGCTACTCGTTCTCTTATTTCCAACTTCTCCAGTTCCTTTATCAGTCCTTTGATGACTGTACCGAGCGGACCAATTACAATTGGTATCATTGTCACCTTCAGGTTCCACAATTTTTTCAGTTCTCAAGCAAGGCCTGGGTACTTATCTTTCTTTTTGCCTTCCTTTAGTTTCATCCTGTGGTCAACCGGAACGGCAGCTTCTCTTTTCTTTCTTTTTTTCTTTTTTTATTTTTGACAATCACAAGGTCAGTTTGTCTGGCCGAGACTAGGTGATCCGTTTGTATCCCAAAATCCTAGAGAAGTTTGTGCATCTCGTTTTCTAGGACGGATTTTGGATTGTGCAATTGTCCGTTTGGTCAAATGTAAACTTTTTGTACAATTCCCTGAGGATCACCTTCCCCTATCAGTCGTTTCTAATAATTTTTATTATGATACTCCTTGCGAGCGTTTCACAGCAGAATTGCCGACAGTATTCTATTGGAGGCTGAGTGACAGCGAGTCTTTGCTCGGGACTCTTCTGAATATTCTGTCCCATCTCAACAACGCTGTAGTCTGGATGGTCTTGTTTTTTCCTCTGATTTTCGATTCTTCCTGTCCCCTTTCAAGCCTTTGGGGATTGTTCCAAGTGCTCCAACTACAATTAGTATCATCGTCACCCTCATGTTACACAGTTGTTTCTTTTTTTAGTTCTTTGAAAAGGTCCAAGTATTCATTTATCTTTTCGCTTTTTTATTTTCAATCTGTGGTTCGCTGAAACAACAAAGTCCACTTGAGGTCAAGTTCTTTTTTTTTTTGGCTTATTTTCGTTTTGTTTTGTTTTGTTATTGTTGTTTTATCGCAAAATTCCATACAATTTTCTAAAGTAAATTCTGGTTTGTGAATATAAGAGTTGGTAGTATGTTCGAGTTTCAATTTCTGGCACAGTTTCCAGTGAATCACGTTTCCCACTCAGTTGTGCTTTTCATTTACTCTTTTTGTGCTAGAGTTCGCTAATGGTCCTGGAGACATGGGTTCAATCCCAGGTCGCGTCATATCAAAGACTTTAAAAATGGTACTTGATGCCTCCTTGCTTAACACTCACCAATATATGGTACGTATCAAGGGTAAAGTGGAGCAATCCAGGGAAAGGAATAGCGCCCTCCCCTACATTTCGGTGTAGTAGCTATTGAAAAGGGAGCCTTGTGGTCGCCCTCGACTATGGTCGCCAACTTTACTTTTTACTTTCTGCATTCGCTAATTATATAATAAATCGTTTTAACTACTTCTTTGTGGTATTGTTCTAAATCTTATCAATTTTAGCTTGCATGAAATTGGTTCGGATAGCGTTTTTCTAAGCTGTTATTGAATGATTCGGTTTCTCTCTTTATGTTTCCTCGGCACAGCCATTTCTATATAATCTCATTCATAATATTTTTTCGCCCATTTTTGTTTTATCTATTTTATAAATCCTCTTCATCTTTTTGTGCTGCTTTTGTTGTCGTTTTTGGCTGTTATAATTCTTCTCTCTTTAATGTTTGATATTTTCTTCAACGCACTGAATTGCCTCATCTACAAAATTCTTAGTGCTGGCAAAATCTCTTCCTCCTTTTTGTTTCTTTTGATATAATCTGTTGATTAAAAGCGCTCTTAGTGTAATGGATATCGCCTTAGGAAATAGACACGGCGACACGAGTTCAAATTCTGAGCAAGGCTGTTTGCATTTCACATTGTACTAAAAACCTCAGAAAATATATGAATCCAACTCTTCTCTCTCCATCTATGGGTAAATCGTAGGACTGTCAGGGCTTTAACCTTGGTAGGCAACCGACCTTGGAGGAGGAAAATTCTGAATTCAAACCTGTTAAACTCCGTTTAAAAATTGACCTTGTGTCATATCCTACTCGAGTGGGGTGGTTGATAAGTACATATAATCTGTTAACATCATCTCCTGATTTAAAGGCCCTGTACATAATAATCATTAATTTTTTCATTTTGTTGTCCATGTTTTCATCTCCTCTCTTGTTCAGTTTAGGAAGGATCCAGAGTGCCTTGCAAGACAAACTACTCAGGTATTCAATTCTTTTGATTAAGTTTGTGCTGAAAGATTTTGTTTTGAATAGTTTCCTTGTTCTTCTAGGGCATTCCTTGCTTACTTTTTCTTTCATCTCTGTTTATTTGATAATATCTGTTGCTAATATTTCCAGGTATTTGTCGCTTTCTTTTTCTCTGAGCATCTGATGTTTTCCTAATTGGGTAGTTGTATTCCTTTTGTTGTATCTTTTTTCCTTTATTCATTATTAGTATTGCACATTTGTCAATGCCAAATTTTATTCCTATGTCTTCAATGAAGATTCTAAACGATTTTAATTCTTTGGTAAAATAATTTACATCATCCATGTACTTGAGATGGCTTACGTTTTCTTACCGTTTTTAAAATCATTTATACCCTTTTTGGGAGTTTTTCACACCAGCTCTAACTAATAGTTTTTCATTGAAGACTGAGTGACAGCAAGTCTCCAGATCTTCCAGTATTCTAGCTGATTTTAACACTGCAGTGGTCTAGATCGGCTCGAGTCTTACTTTGGTTTCTAGTTCTCCAGTCTCTTTTCCAGGCCTTTGGGTAACGTTCCAGAGACACTAACTGCAATTGGTATCATCATCACTTTCATGTTCCTCAATCTTTCTGCTCTCTAGCAAGATCTAGGTTTTTGATTATATTTTCATTTTCTTTTATTTTCCCTCGGTTGACCGCTGGAATGGCAAAATCTACTTAATAATAAATTCTTTTCTTTTTGTTAATTAATCCTTGGCCTGGTCTTCTGGCTGGGATTAGGTGATCTGTTTGTGTCTTAAAATCTGTGGGAATTGTATGCATCTTGAATAGATTCTAATTTGTGTTTATACCATTTCTTAATATGGTCAAATTTTAATCTTTTGCTCAATTCCCAGTGAATCACCTTTCCCCTGCAGTTGTGCCTAGGTTTATATTCTTTTGCTGCCAGTTTGCAGCATTCACTTATTATGTGATTAACTGTTTCATCTCTCTCAACACATAACCTGCACTTGTTATTTTCCCGCGTATTATCAATTTTTGTTTTGTTTATTATTATTACTTAACTCATTTGAGAGTTTTTCACATCAGCATTAGCCGATGGTTTTCCACTTGAGTCTGAGTATTATTATTATTTACTCATTAGAGTTTTTCATATCAGCGTAAGCTGATAGTATTTCACTAGAGATTGAGTGACAGCAAGTCTCCTCAAGTCTTCAGGACTCTTCTCAGTATTCTGGCCGTTTTCAATAATGCTGTTGTTTGGATGATCTCTACTCAGTAACCAACTTCCAAATCTTCCAGGCCCTTTAATAATCCTTTAGTTACCGTGCCAAAGGCACCAATCACAATTGGTATAATTATCACCTTCATGTTCCATGTTTTTTTCAATTCTCTAGCAAGGTCGAGGTACTTATCTCTCTTTTCACTTTCTTTTAGTTTTATTCTGTGGTCTGCCGGGACAGCAAAGTCGACAATTTTGCAGATTTTTTTTTTTTTTTTTGTTGATTATTATAAGATCTGGTCTTCGGACTGAGATTAGGTTATCCGTTTGTATATGAAAGTCCCACGGGAGTTTGTGTGTATCATTTTCTAGGACAGGTTCTGGGTTGTGCATATACCAAATTTAAATTTCTTGCACATTTCCCTGTGGATCACCTTGCCCACCCAGTCATGTCTAGCCTTGTACTCCTTCTGTGCCAATTTGCTGCATTCGCTTATTATGTGGTAGATGGTTTCATCTCTGTTACCACATAGTCTGCACTTGCTATTTTGTTGTGTCTTATCTATCCTCGCTTTGATATGATTGGTTCTTATGGCACTGTTTTGTGCTGCCATTAGGAGAGATTCTGTTTCTCTCTTAAAGTTTCCTTTTCTTAGCCATGTACAGGTTTTGTCGTGCGAGATGTTGTTTATTAGTCGTTTAAAGCGCCCATGGAGTTGTTTTTCCCCCCATTTTTGTTTCCTAGTTTTTGTCATTCTGTTATCTATCGTGTTGTCAGTATTGTTTCTGGTGGCCGTTATTAGTCCTCCTTCGTGTTTTTCGTGTTGTATGGATGCGTCAACGCTGTCTTCGATGCTGGCAAGTCCTCTTCCTCCCTCTTTTCTTGATACATATAGTCTGTCCACGTCGTCTCTGGGATGTAACGCCTTGTGCATGGTCATTAGTTTTCTAGTTCTTTGGTCCATTTGTCTAAGTTCATCTCTGGTCCACTTGAGAAAGGGTCCCGAGTATCTAACGAGGGGTACAGCCCAAGTATATATTCCTTTGATAAGGTTTCTGCTATTGAGTTTTTTCTCGAGTAGTTTTCTAGTTCTCCTGAGTATCATTATTATTATTGTATACGGAATAGAAAAAATACAGAATTATGTTGTGAATGTTAATGTTGGAATTAGACTTAATATTTATAATTTCAATGATTCAGTTTTATTTGTAGATAAACTTGCGCTAGCCCAATCTCTGCAGCAAATCTTCGAGCGGGCAGCAAGACGCATTATTCTCTTCAGGAACTCAGAAAAACAAAGTTCATATGTTTGAATCAAAATAGTGCTTTGCTTGCTTGTTTAGGTTTATTGGCATATCAACCTTTGTAGGTTATTTAATGCCAAAACCTTTTCTACATAAACGGTTCTATTTCAGACAATTCAGTTTAGCATAAACACACAGTATAGTTCTATTTGGCCCATAGATAAAACCCCTATCAGGTGCTACCATTCCGGGCCAGAGTGAACCTAGGAGCGATGGCAATAAAAGGGTACTCCACATTCTCTAAACCTCCAGCATTAGTGGATCCTCACCATCAGTTTGTTTCAAGTCCTATCGGGGACATTCACTGGGGGACTCTTCCCCCTCTGCTGACACGCAGTCAGTGTATTCTGCAGACCTAGATGACAGGGTCAAGTGGACCTGGAAGTAATAGCAATGAAAAGTGACAATACACAGGACAATTGTTTAACAATCTTAATCTGATATGAGATTAAATGAAGAAGGAAATTCCGAATGACCAAAGCTTTGAAAACAGTTCATTGGAAAGGCAGATTGGTATACCAGAGGTATTTGTTGCCAGGTGACACTATAAACAAAAATGTAGGTGGTCTGGTTTAGATCTTTTTAAGTTGGTTGTGTTTTATGACATATCAACCCTTAATGGTTATTTAATGCTAAATGTATGATTTGTTGGTTAGTTCGATAGGTTTTGGTTTGGTTGTTGGGGTTTATGGCATATCAACCACTGTGGGTTATTTAATACAAAATCCTATTTATACATATATATTTAATATATATGATTTGTAATCTCATATTTGATAGATAACATTTTTACAAGCCAGAGCTCATTTGTTAGCACAGAGTTAAATGGTTTCAAATATTACTATCGAGCACTAGAAGTTATATTAGATATTAGTATTTTGTTTGTACACAAGAAAGTAGTTTTGTTTGGTTTGATTTTATGGCACATCAACCACTGTAGGTTAATAATGTCAAATCTATTTTTAAACATCAACAGTTCTATTTCAAACAATTCTGTTTAGCATACAAAAACAGATCAGTTTAGCATAAGTAAGCAATTTAGTTCTATTTTACCCATTGATAGGACCTTATCAGGTGCTATCACTCCGGGCTGCAGTGGACCTGGAAGCGATGGTAATTAAGGGGTACTCCAAATTCCCTAAAGCTCCAGATTTACTGGAGCCTCACTATCAGATCGGGGAAGTCTTACCTCTCTGCAGAGATACAGTCGGTGTATTCTTAAACCCCAGCCGACAGAGCAATTAAATTGGTGTCATTTCTTCATTAAATTGCAAGCCACTGAATACACCAGTTCGTATAACTCGGTAGTAATATCGCATCTACTGAAAGCAATGCACAACATACGCATAGGAAAAACATGAACTGTAATTGACAGGTTAACGAAAATATAGAGAAAGGATGTTCCTGATAAAATAAAACTGTAATCCTATCAAATCGTAGATCTGTCAGTACTATTGTATGGTTGCAACACTTAGGCTTTAACAAAACGCTTCTAGAAAAAGCTGCTAAATGGAAACGATACATAGATGATAGGTACTCGTTTGAACAAATCCTAGAAAGAGAACTCTACAAAACAGCATTTACACGTTTACTTACCTCCCATCTCACAAACCATACAAGATAAGACATGCTGAGAACTACTGATAAAGTAAGGATGAACTCATAAACAACGTTTTTCAATGGACTCCAGCACATAGACTCATCAGGATTGGTCGACCTCGAAAACTTACATTCATCAGCTCAGGGTGAAAACAGGATGCCGTCTAGAGGACTTACCGAGAGAGATGGTTGTCAGCACCCCTCTATGATCATGATCATGATGATTGTTGTAGTTTAATGAGTTCGATCCTAACTAAGTACCTTACTAATATTACTGTTTAAAAAATTAAGCCGATTAGCATGTATTGTTTCAGCACGCTACTCCCAAAGATCATTTCTAATTTGTTGAGTTCAAAACGTCTCTGACTCCTCAATATGATGGCCTTGTTTCAGACTAAGCTGAACATAATAAACCTTATAATATCTATGCACAGGCGAGATCGAAAGAAAGAGAGAAATTAGATTGAAAAGGATATGAAAGAAATTGAGTGAAATTCGATAACAAGTTCTTTGCACATCATTTATGTTTCTCAAAACAATTTTTTGCCTCTGATCAGGAATTACGATTTTTTCTTGGAATTCAAGAAACTAATATCGCAATTTACCCACCGGGTCTGAGCGACTACCCCACCCCCTACTCCGCACCGACAATCAGTATTTCAATATTTGGCCCATGAGAAAATAATCTCACCAGTAACCTAATAACGTTAAAGATGTTACTGTAATGCACAAAGTATATATACGTGTTTTGTTGAGGGATGAAAGTTAAAAGACTGATAGATACTTCATTACGAGACGAATCATTGAAGCTTGTAATTGCACATTTCAAATGAAAGTGAAATATGAAGTAAAAATGAAATTATGTAGTAAAATGACTGGCAGACTGATTTTCAGTCTTCATTCTTTGCTATGGCCATATCTTCGCCGTTTACGACTTTTAATTTCCTGTTTTGATTTTATGTACGGCAAACAAAGTAAATTGGAAACGAATGCATTTCCCATATTGACCTTTACCAGAGAATAAACAACGAATAAATATACACGAGGGAAATTGTCATCTATCTTAGTTCTATTTCTAACAATTCAATTTAGCATAAGTTATGGTTCCAAATATTGCTATGTATCACTAACAATCCAATTAAACATCGGTCATTTATTTGCACTCGGTTTAAATGTCAAACAGTTCTACGTATTTAACCCATAGATATAACCCTATCAGGTTCCACCACTCCAGGTCAGGATGGCAATGAAGGAGATCTCCGCATTCCCCAAAATTCCCCATCAGATTGTTTAATGTCATATCCTGGACACATCGTTTGGGTTGTCTTACCCCTCTGCAGAGATACCGTCAGTGTATGCTCCTGCCCCAGAGACTAGGTCAAAATAGATAGATAAATAGATAGATAGTGGTAGTTGTTTTTTATAAGTGTTACGTCGGAATTTTTGTTTCTGTCTATACCGCTAGCTTAGGTTACTGGATCACAAGGTTCTCCTGATTTTTTCAAAGATTCATGATAAAATTAAGTAAACAAAATATTGACGACAATGAAACAATTCAGACTTTGAAGTATAAACATATCATTCATGATTATCTTTGTCATAATTGATATATTTGAACTATTAAACTAACAATAATCGTGTCCTTTGAATGTTTAGAATATTACAACTGTTTACGTAAGAAAGAAATATAGTCTTAAGAGGATTCATACTTATTCAAAACGAAAGTTATATGGCACAAATATGTGAAACGAACGCGCTTTTATTTGAACCTGAAATTCGAGAGAATGAAGTTATCATTACTTTTCGTTTTAAATCATTACGTTTCTTTTTCTGTTTTGGTGAAATAAAAGTCGTTTAAATTAGTATATGTCAGATGTTCGATTAATTATTGCATAAAATTCTGTTATGATCGAAAAAATTTTAAAACCCCTAATCTTCATAGCTCGATAAGAATGTATAATATTATATTCATTCTAACTTGGATATATATATATATATATATATATATATATATATAATATACTGGAAGAAAACTTTATCCCGGTTAAGGTGCCGTTACAAATTTATTTCGACGAAGAATATTTTCTTCGCCTCTTCAGATGACATACATGCTTATTCTAGAGGTGAGACCATTAAGTATGGTTTACAGTATATATATATATATATATATATATATAAGAAGATTTTCAGGCGGAAAAAGAAAGAGACTAAAACTATAAAGACATTAAGAACCTAGAAAAATTGGAACACCATTCGTCGGTTCGCCCAAACATCAACAGGCGTGGGTTCGTCGTAGCAGGTGGAATTTTAGTTTAATTTAAACCTGTAAACTAAATTATCTTTTGATTTTTTGATTTTCTTATTCTCATATGTTAGGTCCCCAGGTTATTTGGTCTACCCCCCCCCCGCTCTTTGGTGCTTTTTACTAATGTATTGCTACTACGTTTATTTTATTTATATCTCATTGGGTAGTAATAGTAGTCAAAGATGGCCGAAAGAAGCTAACAAATCTAAATACAAACTTTACTCCAACGCAATAAAGTCACTAGATAAAGTCAACGGCAATGCTATTCTATTAATTACTGAAATAAATTTGCTTTTATACCTTTATGCTTTAATAATCATTAGTTAACGGATTTCATCCAATATTCATATCAACGGTCTTCTAGTCAGTAGAGCCATCCTCGATAACCTTCAATCAAGTTAATTTAAATTTACTTTTAAGTCTCCATTAAGATTTTAGCTCCCTACGTCTATTAAATAGTCGTCTATGGTCCTTGAAATTAATTATTCTAATTTTCTTTTCAATACTATTCTGTAGAATGCACCAACTGCACCTCTGCAGATGGGTAAGACCCCATCCCATGAGTGTCCTAGATACGACACTAAACAATCTGATGGTAAGGTTCCAGGGATGCTAGGGCTTTGGAGAATGCGGAAAAACCCTTCATTGCCATTGCTACCAGGTCCACTCTGGCCCGGCGTGGTAGCACCTGATAGGACCCTATCTATGGGTTAAATAGAACAAACGGCATACTTTTGCGAAACTGAATTGTTTGACTAAACTGAATAGTTTGAAATAGAAATCTTTTTGACAATTAAACTGTACTTACATTTAAACTACGTGCTTATGCTAAACTGAATAATTTGAAATGGAACTGTTTTTTACATTGAAACTCTACTTACACTATACTGAATTGTATAATATCGAACTGTTTTGACATTTAATTGTGTGTAAACAAAATCCGTACTCATACTAAACTGATTTAGCTAGATTAGAACTGCTTAACTAAACTGAATAGCTTGAAGTAGAAATATTTTTCACAATTAAACTGTACTTACATATAAACTGCGTACTTATCCTAAACTGAATTGTTTGAAATAGAACTATTTGTATAAAAATGGATTTGGCGTTAAATAACCTACGATGGTTGATATGCCATAAAACCCAAACAACCGACCAACCAACCATCTTCAATACTTAGGTTGCTATTGAAGATATTTGTCGACGAAGATTGTCTATTTTCTATTTTATCGAGGGCGGGGAGGATAGCCTCTGCTCTTTTAGGCGCCAAAGGTATTTTGACAGTGCCGTTTGGTTCTTAATTAGTGGACTGGCGAAAGAATGTCTGTGTTTATACAGTCTCTGTTTCCAATACCCCACTGAAATTCCAATGTGTATTCTCTCTCTCACCCTCAACCTTGGACAGATATTATAACTCGGAGAACGTAGCATACCAAGCTCTGTGTGAATACTCGATGTAGTTTGTAAGACTGGACGAGAGCGATCGATGATAAGGATGGATGGAGAAAGAGAGTCATGGAAATCCGTACTGTCAATGTGATTGAAGATATATATATATATATATATATATATATATATATATATAGGGGGTATGTGTGTGTGAACGGTACTCCAACCTCATACATATCCTGGATCGGCATCGTCCTTCAAGATTGTTGTCCAATTTTGAATTTGTATAACTTAATCCATGTGTGATAGAATTAATCGGTAAAACACGTTTTGAAGCCTGTTGTGTTTATTTTGTATTCTTCGTCAAAAAAATTTAGTATCGGAAGAAAAGGATCCTAAAGCAACATAATAAAAGAATACATGATGTTTTTTTAGTTTTTATAGTTGTGCAACAATATTTATGCAATATATGTCTGGAATGGTAGTAATGCAACTGATGTCTGGAATGGTTGTAATGCAACAGATGTCTGGAATGGTATCTAGGCAAAATATGTCTGGAATAGAAGGTATGCAATATATGTCTGGATTGAGAATTGTGCAACATTTGACTGAAATGATAGTTATGTAACACATGTCTGGAATGGGAGTTATATACCTGGAATGGTAGTCATGCAACATATGTCTGGAAAGGAAATAATATAAAATATGTCTGGAATGATAGTAAAATAAGATATGTCTGGAATGGTTATCATGCAATATATGTCTGGATGGATAGTAATATAAGATATGTCTGGAATGGTCGTCATGCAACTTACGTCTGGAATGATAGTCATATAAGATATGTCTGGAATGGTCGTCATGCAACTTACGTCTGGAATGATAGTCATATAAGATATGTCTGGAATGGTCGTCATGCAACTTACGTCTGGAATGATAGTCATATAAGATATGTCTGGAATGATTGTCATGCAATATATGTCTGGATGGATAGTAATATAAGATATGTCTGGAATAGTTGTCATGCAACTTACGTCTGGAATGATAGTCATATAAGATATGTCTGGAATGGTCGTCATGCAACTTACGTCTGGAATGATAGTCATATAAGATATGTCTGGAATGGTCGTCATGCAACTTACGTCTGGAATGATAGTCATATGAGATATGTCTGGAATGGTCGTCATGCAACTTACGTCTGGAATGATAGTCATATAAGATATGTCTGGAATGGTCGTCATGCAACTTACGTCTGGAATGATAGTCATATAAGATATGTCTGGAATGGTCGTCATGCAACTTACGTCTGGAATGATAGTCATATAAGATATGTCTGGAATGGTCGTCATGCAACTTACGTCTGGAATGATAGTCATATAAGATATGTCTGGAATGTTCGTCATGCAACTTACGTCTGGAATGATAGTCATATAAGATATGTCTGGAATGATTGTCATGCAATATATGTCTGGATGGATAGTAATATAAGATATGTCTGGAATAGTTGTCATGCAACTTACGTCTGGAATGATAGTCATATAAGATATGTCTGGAATGGTCGTCATGCAACTTACGTCTGGAATGATAGTCATATAAGATATGTCTGGAATGGTCGTCATGCAACTTACGTCTGGAATGATAGTCATATAAGATATGTCTGGAATGGTCGTCATGCAACTTACGTCTGGAATGATAGTCATATAAGATATGTCTGGAATGGTCGTCATGCAACTTACGTCTGGAATGATAGTCATATAAGATATGTCTGGAATGATTGTCATGCAATATATGTCTGGATGGATAGTAATATAAGATATGTCTGGAATAGTTTTCATGCAACTTACGTCTGGAATGATAGTCATATAAGATATGTCTGGAATGGTCGTCATGCAACTTACGTCTGGAATGATAGTCATATAAGATATGTCTGGAATGGTCGTCATGCAACTTACGTCTGGAATGATAGTCATATAAGATATGTCTGGAATGATTGTCATGCAATATATGTCTGGATGGATAGTAATATAAGATATGTCTGGAATAGTTGTCATGCAACTTACGTCTGGGATGATAGTCATATAAGATATGTCTGGAATGGTCGTCATGCAACTTACGTCTGGAATGATAGTCATATAAGATATGTCTGGAATGGTCGTCATGCAACTTACGTCTGGAATGATAGTCATATGAGATATGTCTGGAATGGTCGTCATGCAACTTACGTCTGGAATGATAGTCATATAAGATATGTCTGGAATGGTCGTCATGCAACTTACGTCTGGAATGATAGTCATATAAGATATGTCTGGAATGGTCGTCATGCAACTTACGTCTGGAATGATAGTCATATAAGATATGTCTGGAATGGTCGTCATGCAACTTACGTCTGGAATGATAGTCATATAAGATATGTCTGGAATGATTGTCATGCAATATATGTGTGAATGGATAGTAATATAAAATATGTCTGGAATAGTTGTCATGCAACTTACGTCTGGAATGATAGTCATATAAGATATGTCTGGAATGGTCGTCATGCAACTTACGTCTGGAATGATAGTCATATAAGATATGTCTGGAATGGTCGTCATGCAACTTACGTCTGGAATGATAGTCATATAAGATATGTCTGGAATGATTGTCATGCAATATATGTCTGGATGGATAGTAATATAAGATATGTCTGGAATAGTTGTCATGCAACTTACGTCTGGAATGATAGTCATATAAGATATGTCTGGAATGGTCGTCATGCAACTTACGTCTGGAATGATAGTCATATAAGATATGTCTGGAATGGTCGTCATGCAACTTACGTCTGGAATGATAGTCATATAAGATATATCTGGAATGGTCGTCATGCAACTTACGTCTGGAATGATAGTCATATAAGATATGTCTGGAATGGTCGTCATGCAACTTACGTCTGGAATGATAGTCATATAAGATATGTCTGGAATGGTCGTCATGCAACTTACGTCTGGAATGATAGTCATATAAGATATGTCTGGAATGATTGTCATGCAATATATGTCTGAATGGATAGTAATATAAAATATGTCTGGAATAGTTGTCATGCAACTTACGTCTGGAATGATAGTCATATAAGATATGTCTGGAATGGTCGTCATGCAACTTACGTCTGGAATGATAGTCATATAAGATATGTCTGGAATGGTCGTCATGCAACTTACGTCTGGAATGATAGTCATATAAGATATGTCTGGAATGATTGTCATGCAATATATGTCTGGATGGATAGTAATATAAGATATGTCTGGAATAGTTGTCATGCAACTTACGTCTGGAATGATAGTCATATAAGATATGTCTGGAATGGTCGTCATGCAACTTACGTCTGGAATGATAGTCATATAAGATATGTCTGGAATGGTCGTCATGCAACTTACGTCTGGAATGATAGTCATATAAGATATGTCTGGAATGGTCGTCATGCAACTTACGTCTGGAATGATAGTCATATAAGATATGTCTGGAATGGTCGTCATGCAACTTACGTCTGGAATGATAGTCATATAAGATATGTCTGGAATGTTCGTCATGCAACTTACGTCTGGAATGATAACAAACTGTTTCTGAACCATTGTAATTGGTTAACTAAGTCTGCTGAATGGATATAATTAACGGTTGTAAATATTTAATAAATAATCTGAGAGGGTTAAACTTTTCAAGAAATTGGTTCTGACTATGATAAGCCACAATCTGGAAGGCCAAATGTAAGTGAAGAATGTGTATGGATTTATCAATTACCTATACCAAATATGACACAAGGTCATTTTTATGCGGAGTACTGTGACACTATAACCTTCCCTGCAGGTAGATCCACTAGTACATATGCATATAATTGAAGCACGGCCATATAGATAGGTGTGTATATATATCTATATAAGGGTGATATCGATTGGGAGTGATGCATGCATATAAAGTGGAGGTTAACATGTCTGTATAAGGATCTGGAATGAGATGTGAGTGTTTGTGTGTGTCGAGGATGGTCATGTCTATACAGGAGGGTGAGAAAACATACGTAAAGTATATGTGTTTGTGTGCATGGATATGTGTATGTGTGAGATGGGGGCATATTGGTTCAACAGGGAGAAGTGAGAATGACCAATGAACGCATATTTTAAGTGGAAATATTCAGATAAGACTCGGGGCAGTAAAATTGGCCGAGGGCCTTCCTTCGGCATTTCGGGCTGCAACTTGAATGAGTTATAATTCATTCTTTTGAATATGCCTTAAAGACATACACTCAGGCAATATTTTTGTGTCTGACTTTATAGGTCGTCTCTATTCTTGATGGGGTAGGGATGAGTGACCCACGTGTGTCCAGATGGGGAGGAAGAGAGATGAGTGGCCAGTTAGAGTTGTCAGTGTGCAGATAGCGGTTTTAGCCAAGGATCTCACGCAAGCCGAAAGTGCTGAAGAACTGGGCCCCGAGGTGCCCTCCTTCGTCCTCTGTAGCAGAGATAAAAATTCACAGTAGAATCTGGAAATTGTGTATATCGACCATACTGCAATGAGCTCCATCCAGAGTCCGGGTTACTAAGTATCCCACATACCCACTTTTTTCAGGAAGGTTTCCTTGAAGTCTTGTATTTGTTCTTTTTCTTTTATAGCACTGCTTGCAGCTTGTGTATTCTGAATGCAAAACTAAACACCGTTGGGTCGACATCACTATGCAACGAAGTGCACAAGCGGCGAGCAGATGCGTCATAGTGTTGTGGAGTAACTAAAGCTTCCCGACAAGATGGACTGGTCTAAGGAATATTTAGAGCGGTACTCGCTCAAGACTGTGTCTGTTATCAAATACGACTAAGGTTATTTAGATTAGTCGGCATACCAACTATTTACCGAACTCTCTCCGCAATAAAATATCTCTTATTTTACGTTTGAAGAACTTAGCTATTTCACAACACAAAAATAGTATAGCTGGTTTGAATTCAGAGTTTTCATTCTCTTTGATTGGTTGCCATACCAAGGCAAAAGAACCCAGTTTGTTCTACTATTTACTCAAGGCTAGGGAATTTATGCTTTTTCCTAGCATGAAGTGAAATACAAATATTCTTCTTTCAGGGTTTGATCTCGGGTCACCGATTGCATGACTTACTATGATAACCGTTAGGCTGAACGAAAATTTTTCCTTTTATTTATTTATTTTATTTATTTTCTTTTTTTTTTTTTTTTTTTTTTTTTTGACAAACCGAAGAAATCAGTAAAACATGACGAATTATTTAGATCTGAATCTTTTAGAGTAAATCACGTGATTCAGGGTGTATCTAAATATGTTTTGCCGTTCTTTTTCAACGGCAAAACGTATTCATAGTCACGTGATTCAGGGTATATCTAAAAAGAAAGACAAAAAGTATTTATAGTCACGTGATTCAGGGTATATCTAAAAATAACGGCAAAACGTATTCATAGTCACGTGATTCAGGGTATATCTAAAAAGAAAGGCAAAACGTATTCATAGTCACGTGATTCAGGGTATATCTAAAAAGAAAGGCAAAACGTATTCATAGAACTTCATGGATTGTAGATATAAAGATAGCAGACATTTTGAAAATCAGAATCTCAACAATAAAACTATCAAAAGATTCAAAAAGTCCTTTCCTTTTCACACGTTAATTTTTATCATTTTGGATATATTCTAATTGTTCTTTTTTCTTTTTTTTTTATATGTGTTAGTTTTATCAGGGATTTCTTAAGTTTCTGCGCATTGGCGTTTGTGTTTGTTTCTTTTATTAACAAAGGATGCTTTTTTCCTGCTATCTCGTTTTTCCCTAACTGCTATTGACTCCCAGGGAACTCTACATTTGGCTCTTGGTTTGGTTGATATACACTCTCTATGCTGCTTCTATGTGGTCGGTATTGTGTCGATACTACTATATGAATGCACCAATTGTACTCTGACGAAACGCATAGAGCTTGTTAGGAACTACACAAGGATGCTGCGTGCTAGAAGCAGCACCCAACAAAATAGCTGTACGGCCACTTACTTCCCGTCACACAAATTATCCAAGTAAGACAAGCAGGACATATTGAGTAGAACTGCTAGTGAGGGAAGAATTAAATCATAGATGCCGTTCCCCTATGGATATACTAGTGATGGCCTATCAGCAAAGACTTTGATATCAATTCGCTTCTTTTGATTAGCAACTTCCTTTCAGTACGTATATATATATATATATATATATATATATATATATATATATATATATATATATTAGCTGTTGCCAAAAAGAAGAAAAAATTATATCTATGTTGTGATCAGAAACCTTAAAACGGCGCCTGGCAATAGAAATAAAGAAAATCAAGAAATGACAAAGATAAGTGGATAATTGGAGAAAATTGAAAGAGAAAAAAAGAAAGACTGACTAATAGACATAACTGAACGAGGTCAGGAAGAGGTCAATTGAAAAATTCTAAAGAACGACAAATTCAGAGGAAATATTCATAAAAGAACGCCAATAATCTAAAGAAATTTATTTGCTGATTGTGATTTGAAATCTGTCCAAGAACAACATATTTAGGCTTCATTGGCATCAAGAAACGGGTGTCTTATAACATCTCACTACTCACGTGTTGATTAGAGATCTGAGACAAGGGAACGTTGACCCCAGTGGAAATATATGACAGAGTGATCGATGTCACAAGGTTGCAAACGACTCTAGTGACTATTAGAGTTATATAATCAAGGAATGATTTTTTTATGTTAATCATTTTTCTTTAATTATATATTATCATTCAATTTGGTCGGGATTTGAGTCATTTGGTGCAGTTTGATGTTCGCGTGGAAAGAATATGACAATCACCATTTTTCATAATAAACCCCAAGCAGGAAATAGCGCTGGAGTGTGGATGACGTCATGTCCAAAAGAGATGGTCCTGAGAATTTGAGGATTTTGAAAAGACGTCAGTTGGGGATTCGACCGTTGAGGCATAGAGTTGAGTTTTCTACCGTTGAGGCATGCGGTTGAGTTTTTCGGATCTCGACCGGCAGAGATGAATTGAGATCTTAGACATTACAAGATGTGTCGCGCATTGGGGTGGGGTCAGCATTGTATGGTTTGCACAGACTTTTAAGAATTCTGTCTTTCTCCTTGTATCAGCATAGACCGAAGCCAGGAATTAATAAACCCGTTCGTATCTGAAACGAAAGAGTCCGCCTGTATTCGTATATGTATTGTATTACTGTTGTGATTGATATCATTATGGCTATAGAACATTTGGGTTTTACTTTCCTCAAGAGTGTATTCTGGGGTGGGTGCGTTGAGCAAAATATATGACAGATTGACAGAACGACAACGCTGTTTTCATAAGTTTCTCTATTTTTGCGATACTCATGTGTGTCAAAGTTATGAGAAGCTTTGAGAGATAATATCATCTTTACTAACGTGACTCATGGAAATTCCACGGGACTAAATAAATCAAGAGGTGCTATTTAAACAACAAAGGATGATTTTCAATTTCATTAGATATAAATCGTATTGTCACCCTTGCAATAAATAATACAAAACAATTTATATAACAATTTATATAAAACTTATACACATTTGATTTGTTAGTATTTAATTCGATTGAAACTAAAAGATCAATATTTACTTATATATTCTATTCTTCATAACGGTATTGCTGGTACCGAGGAATCTTCGGAGCACTTTTTCTTTTTTCTTTTCATCCTTCGACAGCATGTTGTTGGAATTTATCATAATTTCGGAGCTCATCGGATCCTCGAAGCTCATCTGATCTTCAGCAAACCAATATACAATAATTAATGTTTACTATGCTATTTAGTGATTTGGTTCGGTTTTATGGCATGTCAACCATTGTTGGTTATTTAATGCCAAAACCATTTTTATACATATAAACAGTTCTATTTCAAACAATTCAGTTTAGTACAAGTACACAGTATAGTTCTATTTGACCCATAGATAGGACCTTATCAGGTAATACCACTCCGGGCCACAGCGGACCTGGGAACGATGGCAATGAAGGGATACTCCGCATTCCCCAAAGCTTCAGCATTACTGGAGCTACACCATCAGATAGTTTAGTGTCATATCCAGGACACTCTATGGGGGTGTCTTACCCTTCTGCCGAGATGCAATAAGTGTATTCTACAGCTATTTAGTGAGTTAGCAAAAGGCAATTCCATCGGAGTTAAACAACATGTTTTATTTATGAAGACTATCCCACTTGACTGCGGAGAGGATATGTATAAAAATATTTCACTTGGTCGAGGGGAAGAGTGAAAAAGTATCCCACTTGGCTGTGGGGAGAGTATATGGAAGAACATCTCATTTGGTTGCAGGGAAGGTATTTGGATGAGCGTAACGTGCAAACGAACAAACAAGCAGAAATATTATCTTTCTTCAAGGAATTATTTGTACAAATATCATCATCTTTATTGTTTTTATCTTCAGCCAACAAGCTCTACCCTTTCTACTGGTCAAAGATGGAATATTGTTATTATTTCACAAATTGTCCTGCTTTATATTTTCATTTTCACTGGAGTCTTGTAAGGAGATACATTGGCATGATCTCTTTTCATAATCGGCAAAGATTACGTATTACATATCAAAAGAAAGAAAATGATTTTACACTAAAAAAGGCAAGAAGCAAACGATATTCTACAGAAACTAATACTGACGCTGACTACGCAGTTGATCTAGCACTTCTTAAAAATACACATGTTCAAGCCGAATTACAGTTGCATAGCCTCATCCAAACTCATATAAAATACAGTTTATGTCTTTTAAGCAAGACGTGTCATCTCCTCATTAAATCGCAAGTCGCTGAAATTAGAAGACCCGTTCATATACCTCGGTAACAATATCTTATCTACTAAAAGCAATGTCAACCTACAGATAGATTACTATTGACAAGATGACGACTATATGGATATCTGACCTCTCTGATAAAATAAAACAGGAATTCTTCCAAGCTGTAGCCGTTTCAGTACTACTGTATGGTTGCACCAATTGGACTTTAATGAAACGCTTGTCGATGGGAACTTCACAAGAATACTAGATGCGGCTTTGAAAATCCTCCCATTTCATGAGCAACATTCCCCCAATGAAATCCAACGTATGAACACATCAATGTTGGCTTACCAACAAAAACTTACATTTATTTGCACAGAGTGGACGTCTAAAAGACTTACCAAGAGCAATGGCCGATAGGGAGATGGGGTGAAAGAGAATCCAAGGAATCTGTGTTCTCGGTACGCCTTAATGTTGATGATGATATCTTCGACTTTGTTTTTGTCTTTCAAAAAGCAATTTTCGTTATTTGTTCGCTTACCGTCTTTTTCTTTATTGGGGCAATTGTAAATTTAATGCAAATAAATAATGCGAACATAGTTTGTTTGATAGTCTCGGCATAAACTTATTCTATTTATATTTTAGAGTTTGTTCGTTTTAATCACAAGAAACTATTAGTTTCCAATAAAGACAAAATTTTAACCTGTTGAAAATACAGTGCACAAAAGACCAAAGAGCAATGGATTTTGATTTGTATACATTCTTGAGAAAATTTGAATTGACTACCGGCCATTTGAAATTAGTTTCGGTATTTCTGTTGTTTACAAAACTTTGCCGAGTTTGACTCATAGACCTTAAGTTGTTTACATTACCTGCAGATACCTAGGAGTCACCCATTTACGTGGTGCCTTCAATAAGCTTAAAGACATTTTTTGTACAGTCATTTAAGATTGTTGTAGACTCTTAAAAATTCAGTATCTTATTGCTATACATCTTATTAGATGACTGACCAATTTTTATGATTTCACGTTCAAATGAACAGCTACAGCAGCAATTGGAATACGCCCTACTAAAGCCTGATTGTCACAGCTGGTGAATTTCGAAAATGCAATCTGGATGTGAAGACACTTTAGAAGAACGATATGCAATAAAATTCTGTTTTAAACTTAGAAAAAATGATGCCACAGAAACGTATGGAATGCTTCAGACTGCTTTTCGAGCACCTTGCATGAATCGAGCATCAGTTCTTGAGTAGCATAAGAGATTCAAAGAGGACAGGGAGTCTGTGAGGGATGATGAGAGGTGTGGGTGGAGTAAGGAGGTCAATAGACCAGAATTGATTGGCCAAAGGGTTAGGGTTAGGGTTACTATGTTGAGGTTTTAAGGGAGTTCAGGAAGAGATTCCGTCGGAAGACGCCAGCACTCTTGAAATCAGGTTAGTGGCATTTCCACCAGTCCACAACTCCATCCTTGTCACAGACTATTTAACCAAGATGGGCATCAAGAGTTTCTCAGTCTCCCTATAGTCCAGACCTTGCTCCCTGTGACTTTTGGTTATTCCCTAATCTCTGAGGCTGTCGTTATGAGACAATTGAGGAGATGAAAGAGGTTGTGACGAAGGTCATTGACACGCTCACACAAGAAGACTTCCATGGGGCCTTCCAGAAGTTATTGGAACGGTACAATAAGTGCATTGCAGCCGGAGGAGATTACTTCGAAGGGGACACGAGTTTCATGTGTGTACTATCAATAAAAGTGCCCATACGAAAAAAGTTTGGAAACTTATTTAATTGATCCTCGTAAGTACTGACCAGGCTCATCACAGCCAAACTTTAGTGATTTTACGAGATCTGGATTGGGGGGGGTGTAATTTGATTTCAAGAAATTAGTGGTCCAGTTGAATGGGGCTGTAGAATACACTGACTGCATCTCTGCAGAGGGGTAAGACCCCTCCCCAATAAGTGTCTTGATATGACACTAAACAATCTGATGGTGAGGCTCCAGTCAATCTGGAACTTTGGGGAATGCAGAGTACCCTTTTTGTGGCATTGCTGTCAGGTCCACTGTGACCCGAAGTGGCAGCACTAGACAGGGTCCTATCTATGGGTCTAATAGAACTAAACAGTATGGTTATGCTAAGCTGATTTGTTTGAAATAGAACTGTTTTGGCATTTAAACTTCGTACTTACGCTAAACTGAACTATTTGAAATTGGACTGTTTTGACATTTGAAAATAAATGACTGATGTTTAATTGAATTGTTAGTAATACATAGCAATACTTGGAACCATTTAACTTTGTTGACTAAACAGAATAGCTTGAAATAGAAATGTTTTTGACATTTAAACTGTGTACTTATGCTAAACTGAATTGTTTGAAATAGAATTGTTGATATGTATAAAATGGATTTGGCATTAAACAACCTATAATGGTTGATATGCCATAAAACCAAACCAAACCAAATTGACTTAATTCGGCGTTAAATGACCCGAAAAGGGTTGATACGCCGTAAAACAAAGCAATTAACCAACCAATCAACCAATAAACTGGTTATCTTGTCTTTAGAAATAAAAAAATGCGTTTCTTAAAAAATTTTGATAATTTTTTTTTGTTTTTGAAGAACTGATTTTTTTTTTCAAGTAAATAAAAGAAAAGTGACCAACGACATTGAGATATTATTCATTTATGTGTTTTTGTTTTGTTTTTGTTTTTTTTGTTTTGTTTTTTACTATCTATTTTGTGCCTATGGACTCTAACACATGGGCACACCAGTGTTGGCCAACCAGCAAAAATTGACCTTTCCAATGCTGTCTAGGGGACACCTGATTCCGTCTCGAAGACTTACCAAGATAGGGACGGATAACAAGAGAGAGTCAAGGGAATCCGTGTTGTCAATACACCTTAACGATGATGATGATGATGATGAGTTTTGTATTTATTCGTTTTCAAATTCTGGTTCCTTGCCCCTTTAGTGCATCAAGTCAAAATTAACTCCAATGATCTATTATCCAGGTGGTACCTGACAAATCCAATTTACGGATAAGGGTCAGGTTCAATCCCTGATGCCAGAGGCGTCTCAAAAATGAAAATCCAAGCTCGAGTGGGTCATTTTTTTCCTGAGATTAACCACGTAAAAATAAACTGTGAAGGAGGATTACATTTTAATAAGAAAAAATCTTTATGCTAATCCCATCCGAATGTGAGGATGTGAGAAATCCCATCAAATACTAACAACATTTTCCTCACAATTGATCACTTTTTGTTGTTTGTTTGTTTGATTGATATTTATCAATCATAAATCTACAAGTAACTCTTTCAATAACTTTTCTTCTTTGTAGGAACATTTGGGGAACACATTTTTTTAAGGGAAGTTTTTCATTCAGCAATTTAGATTTCTTTCAATTAGGTGGTGTGCACTTGAAGCTTTCTGAAATTAAAACAACGTGTAGTTGGTAACTTCAAGTCTGTTTAATCTTAATCAATTTGTATAGCCACATCAACAGTTAAAAGTGCCTAAATATTATCAAGATGAATGAACAGTGTACGAGATCTTTCATCTCCTTAAAGTTAAATATTAATCTGGAAAAAACATCAATATTTTTATCTATTTGTTTTCATTGTATTTCCTTCTTAAGTTGTAAATGAACAAATCCTTATAATACTCAAATGCGAACACCGACTGACAACTTTCAAGTTTTATCCTAAGATAATGTCATGATGACATATTTTGTAACACGCAGATACTTTTATAGCAAGCGATAAAAAATCGTTAAAAGTGTGTTGTCGCCATCTCTAAAGAAGACTTAAATCATATTTTGAGACTTTTGAAGATAGAAAAAAAAAGAAAACGCCCAAACATTTGTCCCAAAACAGATATTTATTTTTCTTTTTTGTTCTGACCAATAAAAAATCGAGCTTAGAATAAAACTTTCGTTCTGTTGCCGGTTTTTTCTTCTTCATGTAAATCCCTATGAGATTTGATAACTGAAATCTACGCAAGAGTTATGTTTCAAACAAAACAAACAACAACAAAAAAAAAACTTATCTGAAATATTAATATGACTGACACACAACGAGTAAAAATAAGTTTGAAGAGTTTGGGTTGTTAGATATGAAACAAGTATTTTAAGAGTATTTGATTTGTCTCTTCTATCGCAATAGAGACAATCTCTGTCTGTACATTCGGAACTCTCTAAGCTAAAAAGATAAAAAAAATTGTATTGACGTCCCTTGTTAATACAAATATAGAATTCTTAGAAAAACGTCGCTTGCAAATTATCTACGCCCCTTCCTCAACCTCTCTCTCTCTCTCTCTCTCTCTCTCTCTCTCTCTCACTCTCTCTCTCTCTCTCTTATACGTTTTCTTTGATTTGCCTCTCTTTCTCTTTGGCTCTTTTTATTTTTATTCCTTTCTTCGGCTTTCTCATTCTAAACTGCAAATTCTCGTCTGACTGTGTCTATTACCAACTAATTATCTATTTGCCTATTTTTCACAATGTAGGCATCTAATTAGCAATCTCCTTTCTCAATCTTTCTCCCTTCTCTCAAATGTCTAAATCTTATTCCCTTCATCATCATCATCATCATCATCTCTCTCTCTCTCTCTCTCTCTCTCTCTCTCTCTCTCTCTCTCTCTCATACCTTCTCACTATCATTTCTTTGTCATCTTTCACTTTTATCTCTATTCATATCAATCTCATTTTTCCTCCGACTCTCTCCCTCTCTCTCTCTGATACGTTTACCTCTTCCTTTCTTTCTCTGTCATCCTTTCCTTTTCTCTCTCTCTCTCTCTCTCTCTATCTCTCTCTTTCCTTCTCTCTCCCTCTCTCTCATATCTACCCAATACACACTCTTTCTCACATCTAACCAATACTCTTTCTCTCTCTTTCTCTCCCTCCCCCCTCTCTCTCTTTCCTTCTCTCTCCCTCTCTCTCATATCTACCCAATACACACTCTTTCTCACATCTAACCAATACTCTTTCTCTCTCTTTCTCTCCCTCCCCCTCTCTCTCTCTTTCCTTCTCTCTCCCTCTCTCTCAAATCTACCCAATACACACTCTTTCTCACATCTAACCAATACTCTTTCTCTCTCTTTCTCTCCCTCCCCCTCTCTCTCTCTTTCCTTCTCTCTCCCTCTCTCTCATATCTACCCAATACACACTCTTTCTCACATCTAACCAATACTCTTTCTCTCTCTTTCTCTCCCTCCCCCCTCTCTCTCTTTCCTTCTCTCTCCCTCTCTCTCATATCTACCCAATACACACTCTTTCTCACATCTAACCAATACTCTTTCTCTCTCTTTCTCTCCCTCCCCCTCTCTCTCTCTTTCCTTCTCTCTCCCTCTCTCTCATATCTACCCAATACACACTCTTTCTCACATCTAACCAATACTCTTTCTCTCTCTTTCTCTCCCTCCCCCTCTCTCTCTCTTTCCTTATCTCTCCCTCTCTCTCATATCTACCCAATACACACTCTTTCTCACATCTAACCAATACTCTTTCTCTCTCTTTCTCTCCCTCCCCCTCTCTCTCTCTTTCCTTCTCTCTCCCTCTCTCTCAAATCTACCCAATACACACTCTTTCTCACATCTAACCAATACTCTTTCTCTCTCTTTCTCTCCCTCCCCCTCTCTCTCTCTTTCCTTCTCTCTCCCTCTCTCTCATATCTACCCAATACACACTCTTTCTCACATCTAACCAATACTCTTTCTCTCTCTTTCTCTCCCTCCCCCTCTCTCTCTCTTTCCTTCTCTCTCCCTCTCTCTCATATCTACCCAATACACACTCTTTCTCACATCTAACCAATACTCTTTCTCTCTCTTTCTCTCCCTCCCCCTCTCTCTCTCTTTCCTTCTCTCTCCCTCTCTCTCATATCTACCCAATACACACTCTTTCTCACATCTAACCAATACTCTTTCTCTCTCTTTCTCTCCCTCCCCCTCTCTCCCTCTTTCCTTCTCTCTCCCTCTCTCTCATATCTACCCAATACACACTCTTTCTCACATCTAACCAATACTCTTTCTCTCTCTTTCTCTCCCTCCCCCTCTCTCTCTATCTATCTCTCTCTCTCTTTCCTTCTCTCTCCCTCTCTCTCATATCTACCCAATACACACTCTTTCTCACATCTAACCAATACTCTTTCTCTCTCTTTTTCTCCCTCCCCCTCTCTCTCTATCTATCTCTCTCTCTCTTTCCTTCTCTCTCCCTCTCTCTCATATCTACCCAATACACACTCTTTCTCACATCTAACCAATACTCTCTCTCTCTCTCTCTCTCTTATACCTTCTCAGAATCATTTCTCTGTCCTTTGCTTTTATCTTTTATATCAATCCCGTTCTTTCTTACTCCACTCTCTCCAATATATTAGCCTCATCCTCTTCTCCCCCCCGCCTCTCTCTCTCTCTCTCTCTCTCTCTCTCTCTCTCTCTCTCTCTTCATTATTTATTAATAGCCTTCATAGCCTTATTAATGCAACGGTGGAATAGAATTTTGGAAATAAACTGAGTTTTGACTATAAAATTGATATTCGAAATCTAATGAATTTATTTTTGTCTTGTCTCTTCTTTTTACATTTTTTCTCAGTAATTTCAAATGAATCATTGCTTTTATTCATGACATAAAGAACAAACGAGCAATCATCAAATAGCCTCTATTTTTCTGTCGATAGATAACCCTGGGTATTCAAGATGCGTCCACTGAGTTCTCCGGTTAAATTTTGAAATCAAAACTATTAAATCTTTCTCTGTAATAAAATTTGGAGACAATAATCAAATCTAATGTTTAACTTTAAAGACACTTCATCAATTATCCTTTTATTTAAACCTGAATGGCCGCTAACTAGAAGACCCGGGCAGTCTGAATTTTGGACGTAGATTTCCGACTTCTCTATCGCTCCTGCCAATAAAATTTTGCAATTTTATATTTTATAGATAATTTTATAATCTTTTCATATATCTTAAATTGTCTGTACAATGTTCTAACCAGTTAGTTAAGAACCAATCAAGTGATCAAAAAAAAAAATAACGACATTCTACGTTTTCAACTATTTTTAAGCCAGGACCCTACAGTTGTAGGAGACTCAGAGTTCTAAAGATTTAAGGAAAAAAAGTGAAATCAAGAAGAGAAAAGTCGTAAATATTATTTTGTCTCGTAAAATTATTTTATCTATTTCCCTATTTGACTTCTGTGAGACAATCTTAAATAGACAAAAAAAAATCGAAAGAAAATGAGGATTTTAAGAAGGAAAACAAAAGTGAATAATGCCATAAATGGTATTTCTTCAAAGTGGTCAATATTGGAATTGTATCAGTCATTTGGTTTTGGGCTACAAGATACCTGTACTGAAAATTAAGGGTTTTATAGGAGAATATCTCTCAAAAAATTCTACAAAAATTCTCCCTGCAACAAAATGTACTTTTAGTTGGTTCTGAGTAAATTAAACAAGTTTTCGCAAAAAATGATTTTAATTGATTACAAATGAAAGTTAATGGCTTAAAATATCCAGTTAATTGCTATAAGTGGCCCGTTAGTTGCTCACTAACTTGTAAATCAAATGGCATTAACTTATCACCAACTCCATATAAAAATGACGGTTACTAACTAATAATTTAGGTTCTTTTACGTTAAGACGATTTGGGTTGGTTTCTTTGTTTAATGGCATATCATCCTTCATGGGTTATTCTATGCCAAAGCTATCCTTGTAGAAGAACAACAGTGTTACTATTAAGCCCATAGTTGGGGGGATAAAGGGGTGCAATATCTTTCCATAGGACATTAGTCCGAAAGAGAACGTAAAACCGTAACTGGAAATTGAACTTGATTACTTCGAGGCTCCCCCTTTTACTTTGAGGCTCCCCCTTTTATTTTAATACTTAAAAGAAAAAAAAACACACTTTACAATTCTCCCAAGTACTTTTACTCCGTTCGTATAAAAATTACCTTTTTCATCTCTTTCATTAATTGCTTCTTTCCCCACGGTCTATATGACATAGAATTTGTTAGCCTTATTCAAATGACTATTCAAGTTCTTAGTCAATTCAATTAAAAGTTTTAACACTTTATAGCAAAATAGTTAAAAGCCTTCATGTCAATCATTTTTTGTCCAAGTATGTAGTTAAAGATAACGATGATATAAAAAAAAGTGAAGCAAATTAAAAGATAATTGGATTCAAACACATCTGTGAATACTTGAAACAAGCAACAACAAAAAAAACGAAGCAAAAAAATAGAAACAGTTAGAAAAAACGTGAAAGTGAGAAAGGCGAATCGTCTTGACGCCGACCAAACATCCATCTTGTGGCAGAATATCAACAGAAGAAAATCCCGACATTCGCATGCAAGTAAAAAAAAAAAAAACAATTGGAAAAAAAAATAGGAAAAAAGGGGAGAGAATGCTTGATTGAAATGACTGATGTAAAAGCAAAAAAAGCAAAAGAGAAAAGGTAAATTGCTTTCTTGAAATACATTCATTTTCAGATATACAAATAAGAATTTTTACTTTTTTACATGACGTTTCCAAAAGTCGAAATACAAAATTTAGAATATTGCAATTATTTTTAAGCTAACTCAAACATGTCTTGCATGTGCACATTTGAAAAAAAAAAGGATTTCGCGGTAGATTAAGTAATAATACCGATTAACAAAACAGTTGGATTTAAATAAATACTCATGTTTAAGCGCGTTATTTAAAACGAAGAAATTTTAGAACATATATGACAGTAAAGATATGAATGAAATTCATTTTTTAAAGAATTTATAACCTAAATACACACCATATTTTTGAAATTAAAGTTGCTTCAAAATCAAATTAAAATTCAAAAATATGAATAGCTGTATTCTTGCAATAAGAAAATGGTAATTTCAAAATTCAACTTAAGACAATGCCTATATTAAAAAAAGTTTGTATTTAACAAATTTTTTTTTGCATTTTTTATTCTGCTTATATATATATATATATATATATATATATATATATATATATATATATATATATATATATATATACTGAATAGTTACAAAAAACGAAAGCAAATATCTTACCAGAAAGAGAAAACAGTTGCGTACAACAACGGAACCCAAGATGAACATAAATTCGCCTTTCGACAAAAACCAGAAACCCTCAGAAATGGACGGGAACGAAATGAGACGACAAATTTGAGTCAGATTTGTACGAACCACAGGTAAGCAAATGTGTATATCTTTGCAGTTATCTAGGCAGTGCGCGTGTGTTTGTGTGTGTGTGTGTGTGCGTGTGTGTGTGTATGTGTGTAAAGAGAATATGAATATATACGTATGTGCAAGAGAGAAGAGAGAGACGGGTGCTGGTAGGAGTACTTTTTGTAAATGTTTCGGTAACCATCCAGGTACAATGATGAGGTCGGGGTGGAGTCGTTATATAGGTTTAATGTATGTGAGTCTCCACGAAGTAGATGGATGGGGTGGCTAGTGTAAAAAGGAATCAGTGGGGTGGGGAAGATACACGAGCTAGCGTAAATTATATTTGAAAAACCTGTGTGAATTTTTAAAAAATTGTAAATAAGCATCTCCAACTGTGTCCATGATGACAATATTCTTCCATGCAAAAATATGTCAAATATGACTAAGTAGTATGCTCTCAAAATGCAAGTACGTTTTTTTAGGGAGACAGAAAAAGAGAAGGTGTGTGTGTGTGTGTGTGTGTGTGTGTGTGTGTGTCAAAAAGAAAGTATGTATATGTGTTTATGCATATGTATATTTGAGTAGGTTAGGGAGATGTCATTAGAGATCTATTCCCATTGACAGAATGCTATGCAAAAACAAAATGATATGAACTCATTCGAGTGTCTCTAAAAGTGCATATTAGAAAGTTAAGAAAAGAAAACGAGTTATACGCTAGATTTTTTAACAGATTCAATGAAATGAATTTCCTTGATATCCAAATATATATCTATCTATATGTATACGGATCTCTCAATCTCTCCCTCTCTCTCTCTCTCTCTCTCTCTCTCTCTCTCACTATATATATATATGTGTGTGTGTGTGTGTGTGTGTGTTAAATGGAAATGAGAAAAATTTGCCAAAAGTGCTTCTGTCTGATGATTGCGCAAAGTAATAAACTTCTAGGGTCCCCAATTTGATATTTTTCTGTTTTATACCTACTCTGCTATAACTTTTCTCGTAAACTTTATTCATTTGCATATATATATATATATATATATACAAATATATATGTGTGTGTTTGTGTGTGTGTGTGTGTGTGTGTGTATGTATGTGTGTGTGTGTCTGTTGAAGTGTCAAAAGATCAGAAACTGCAGTAAACTGGTGGATAGTTGCACCTTCCCCCCACTAACAGAAATCGTTTCAAACTCTTGATATATGTGTGACATGATAAAGATGTAGTGTAGCTGTGGCAGTGTAGCTGTGCCAGTGTAGCTCAATCTGTTTGACAGATTGTTTAGTCCAAAACATGATGAAGTATCAAATGCTCAAAATTTTTCTTGCGCAATATTCAACAGAAATATGTGGATTCCGTCCAGACATCAACAGCACCTAAACAGGTCCAACGGTGACAGACAAGAACAACCCAACAAAAGCAAACATTTCATCAGTTCACATTCTTATCGATCACACTGGCTTTGTAATCATCGATCAGCAAGTCTACTCCTTTGAGACCGGGCCACCGGCTATTCAACTGGATTCTGACTATCAATAGGGTATCATAAAGATATGCTGACAGCGTGGATTTTCTTTACACACACATGCTCTCTCTCTCTCTCTCTCTCTCTCTCTCTCTCTCTCTCTAATTTCTTTTAGACGGCACCCAGTGTCCGCACTGAGCTGATCAATGTTAGTTTTTGGTGGTCAGCCAACACTGTGTACATGTGCATATATCAAGGTCACTAATGTGTTATTCTTTACTTCACCAACAGAGACCTTGCTCGTCTTATCTAGGTGGTTTGTGACCGTACTGCCTTAAAAATTTATTCAAAACAACACACTGTATCCTTGTGGATTTCCCATCTAGCTTTCTTTTTCTTTCTAGAAGTTTCGTTAGAGTCAAAATGATATAACAATAAAGTAGTGCTGACAATGAACAATTAGGAAGAATTTTCGTTTTATTTTATCAGATTTTCATACGGTCGATTACCTGTCCATAGTCCATGCTTTACCTATGCGTAATTTGACATCGTTTTCAGTTGATAAGATATTGCTACCGAGGTATGTGAACTGATCTACAAATTTCAAAGGCATCTTCAATAAAACACATGAATGCTTTATTTGAGTTCACTAAGAGACCAATGCCTCTTTGGCCTGAGCAGGTGTATTTGCAAGAAGGGATAGATCCACGGCGTAGACTGCATCAGTTATTGTTTCGGCAAGATATCTTCTAATTCTTGACTCTTTTAGTGTGAAACCATATTTTTTATGCTCATGTCAGTTCTTGAAGACCAATTACACTTGTTTCTGTTCGTTAATTCCAGAAAAAAAAGCACAATGTGAAATTTCATTGCGATCACACGAAACTAGTTGTAGAAACATTTGGAGAATTTCAAGTTATTTCTTTGACTCGGGGTCACGTCAGATTTAATCCCCCAACAAATACAACTCAATTATGGATATCACAATTATAAGTCTGCATTGATACATCAACGAAATCAAACTAGCAATTCATGTTACGTTGCAAAGCCTTTGTTTATTAAGCGAAAGAGAGAGTCACTTGTGATTAAGCAGCTTTTCTCTCTCTCTCTCTGTCTCTCTCTTTCTCCCGCTCTCTCTCTCTCTATATATATATATATATATAGAGCGAGAGAGGGGGGGAGAGAAAGAAAGAAGGGTGAGCTTGAGAGAGAGAGAGAGAGAGAGAGAGAAGAAAAAGGCTATAATTTATATTTTCCGTTACGTATTTTCTTTTTACGTACCAACGTGAACTGTTAGATATTTCTTACATAGATGTACATATCATATATGTGAATTTTAATACATACATGTATATATATATATATATATATATATATATATATATATATGTATGTATGTATGTACATATATATGTATGTGTTGAACTAGATATGTAATAAGTTCGAAATTATGAAAAACGATAGAGAAAGATTGCTTTGTGTTGATTTTGCAAACGAAGAAAATTTACCCACTCTTGAAAACTAGCATTCGAAATTTTCGTTTTTGCCACCAGGAAACATAAAAAAATACATTTCA
>OY757913.1:6700420-6710420 GCA_963585895.1 Sepioteuthis lessoniana
GACACTTATCAGGAAACTTGAAAGGATCTTAATAAAATTATAAAGACAAAATGTGTCTTTATTATTTAATCAAACAGGCTTAAATAAAAGACTGCTGCCTAACTACACACATATATATATTTCTATATGTAAATGCTCTATCATTTATATTGAGCAAGTGAGCTAGGAGAAACCATAAAGTTCTTTTATATATATATATATATATATATATATATATAATCTAGTAACACTGAGAACGTGGAGTTCCCCCCCTCTCTCTCTCTCTCTCTCTCTCTCTCTCTCTCTCTCTCTCTCTCTCTTTATCACCATACGTCTCTATCATCTATCGCTTTTGACTGGTCCTCCAAACTATACCCAGTGTCCGCACAGAGCTGATTAAAGTCTTTGCTAGTCGCCCAACACTGTTGCCTCGACATGCAAGAGTATATATATATATATATATATATATATATATATATATATATATATATATATATAACTGTAGTGAATTAATTAGAGGGCTATTGTAATGCGAAATAATGATTATCTGAACATCCAACATCATTAATGTTCATTAAAAAAAAGTCTCTGACGATGAAGTTTTCACTGTGAAATTAATTAGACTCAAATAACTATTATTTCGCATTGCAATTTGCCCTCTAAATTAATTCAATACAATAAAATAATCTGTGCTATGATTCAAGCAAATTACAAAATACTTATATATATATATATATATATATATATATATATATATATATATATATATATATATATACTCTTAAAAATTTGGATCTGAAGTCGTTTATATATATATATATATATATATATATATATATATATATATATATATATATATTCACAAGTTCTGACCCAAAATTGTACACACTGAAACTTTAAATTTTAAATTTTAAATCCAAATGATAAGCTGAGCAAACAGTGACATAGATACCAAGACAAGTCAATGATAAGTGGATCATTGAATAAATAAGGGAATGTTTTTAAAAAAAAAAAAAAAGCAAAATTTATTTTTTTCAGATTTTTTTCGGCATTGATTGGAATTGATTTATAGCAAAATTATTTTAATTTCACAAAAGTATTTGTTTTGAGGCTATTCAAAATGAAACAGAGTTCTCTGTGCTTGAACAGAGGTCGGTAAACAATTTTTGGTCTTTGAGAAGTGCAAACCATGTGAAATTTACTGATAAATATGCGATATGTACAGAGAAGCAAGTTTTTATCAAAAAATGGGCTAAACAATGGGTTTGCCATTACTAACCAGAGTCAAACACACTGACTCTTCGGTTAAGAAAAATTTCCGTGCGCAGCGGTCAGTAAAGAAGGTGATGCTGACAGTCTTCTGAGACATGAAAGGACCAATCACTGCTGATGTCCTTGAAAAATGCGCCACTGAAAACAGGACTTCCCATTGCCAACTCTTTCGGCAATATTTCACCTTATTTATTGAATAACCCTCATAATTCTCCATACTAACCAAACCTTGTTCCTTATATGACTTTTTCTTGTTTCTGAAAATGTCAGAAGTGTAAGATTTGAGCCCATGAAGGACATTTAAAGAAACAGAATGGCGCTGCTTCACACCAAAAAAAGGAGAAGAGCTCCAACGAATAAAAAAAATGTGTGTGTGTATACGCGTGTGTGTGCGTGTGTGTGTGTGTGTGTGAGAGAGAGAGAGAAAGAAAGAGAATTTGTGTGTGTGTGTGTGTGTGTGTGTGTGTGTGTGTGTGTGCACGTGTGTGTGTGAAGAAGAAGGGTAGAGAGAGAGAAAGCAATATTTTCATAACATCATATGTATAATATACACATATACGTGGGTGTGCGGGTGTATACTTGTGTACCCTTCTCTCTCTCTCTCTCTCTCTCTCTGTATATACGCTGGACCTTTCTGTATGTGTGTGTATTCTAGCACTTTTATCAGTGTGTGTGTGTGTGTGTGTGTGTGTGTGATTTTTTTCCGTTAAGTGAAAAATCTCATCTTATTGTTTTTGAAGTAAGACATTATTTTCATGAATATTTCAATGCCTATTTCCATCTTCAGGCAAATAATCATTGAATTATTACCGATTTTCTTTTTCTTGCATGTTCTTCAGAATCTTTTTGACTTTCTTTCTTGTGGCAAAGGAGGGTTTGAAAACTCTAAATACTCGCACAGGAGTTAAAACTAAAAATGAGTTTTAGAAAAATTGGAACAAATTCGCACGTGTTATCGTAATCCGAGTTCAAATCCAGAGCGCGGCTGTTTACATTTCCCAAAGCACTAATGGTGTTGGGAAAGGTATAAATTCATCTATTTTTGCTCCAGCTATGGGTAGGACAGGCTAAGTTTTTAACCTTGGTATGACAAGCGATCCATGGAAAGGAAAACGCTGTATCCAAACCAGTTGTAAACCTGAAGAAGAGGGATTGGCTATTCCTACGCAAGACAGGCGTAGGACCCCCACGACCAAATTTTTACTCTTTTTCAAGCAAGTAAAGAACCCTGTTTTTTTATTATATAATCCAATAATATATATAATCCTGATAAAAAAAAAAGGAATATATATAGTCATCCACAGGCAAATTGTTTCATTGAATCACAACTCTTCAGTACGGCTAGACACGAGAGACGCTTCAAGCTGGGATCGAAAGCTGCCTAACTATACATCAGACCAATAACATACCTCTAATCCAGCAGACGACCCAACGGCAGTGGGAATTTAACGCACATGTATTAACTTTCGTTTGTTCACTATATATATATATATATATATATCATAACCATCATCAAGTCTCTCTCTCTCTCTCTCTCTCTCTCTCTCTCTCCATACGTCACTTATGAGTTCGTCATTGCTTCTTCAACAGTGTCCTACATGTTTTCGTCTTATTTCGATGGTTTTAGAGATGTGGGTAAGTGGGAGTGTTGTTTGCTGGATTTGTTTAATGTAGCTCGTAGTATTACCATAACTCAAACTCCAGCCATAAAAATGTGTGTGTGTGTGTGGTTAAGCAAAAGAAAAAGTGCTCGACTCAACTACAGTTGAGCACTAGAAATCCATTAGTTTAAGTGCGCGCTATTTCACTAGTATAGATTGTTCGATCTGACCTAATCTTTCACTTTATCTTCGCAATATACTTTTAGGTGTTTTTCTAAACTATACTAATTTTTTCAGCATTAGTTTATTCCTTATCACTCTTCATTTGTTGTCATTTACAAAGTTTAGATTAGTTTGGTACAAGGTCAAAAGAAATAAAGTACAAAGTGTGAATCGAACTCATAATGTTACATAGCCATAATATGGCTACGTGAATTGTTCATAGAATGTTCATAACTCATATATATATAACATAGGAATCCCGAAACACAAAAACACTTACTTCTTAGTTCAGGTACGAAACTTTTTATTACCTTTGAGTTAAAAGATCTTTCGACATGAGGAAGAGAAAGGCACAATGTTTCTATGACGACTTTTCCATCTGCCCTCCTCCACGTGCGGCACCCGCTGCAAGGCCTCGGCGAGCTCCGAAAGACAACCGTCTTCTTCCGAGGCAGGAACTCAACTCTCCGACGTTTTTTCAAATCCCCAAAATCCTCCGCACACGCTTCCGGTGCATGACGTCATTCACATCCTGCGGTCTCATTTTCTATCTGGGGTTTTTATTGTGACATCTCTGAATGACACGTCCGCTCCGCGCGCGTGTGAACACCTGCGCTCATGTTTGCACCTTACTAACCCATGCGCTAAGCGAAAGGTTCTCGGCCTAACTAAACCGAAAGTCAAGATATATAAAACGAAATCCCTCGGCCATTATATTACAATAATAATGGTCAGGTAGCTCAAAAACTGAGCGTATCTTCCGTTTAGCAGGATACAATCATAAGGCACCTGGTGAAGTACGAACTCACAATTCAGTCGCATTGTATCTCAGAGTCATGTATATTTTTGTTTTATCTCTATGGAGTATTGTCCTTCAAACCGTTTGTTATCATCTTGCATGGTAAACTGAACACCATCACCTCATAAAATTAAAAGGAAAAAGTACTTTATTATCCAATCCAAAAATTGTTTTCTATACGACAATAATTTGAAAAAAAAAATGAAGCAAAAAACAAAACAAATAATAGATTAAGTACAGTGTAACCCGGATATAAGAGAGTTATCGAGACCGGATACTAAGTCTCTTATATCCGGTTTTGGTCTATTTTGTTTAGGTAACACAGGCTCTAATTTGGGACCAGAGAAAAAAATCTCTCTTTTATCTGGGTTTCTCTTATATCCGGGTTACACTGTACTTATCAGTTAACGGGGTGCTTCGGGTGGTGTAATGGTTAGAAAGCTAGGCAAGTAAACTTACACGAGGGAGTTCGAGTCTCATTTTTTGTCCCATTCTTATGGCCTTGTGCTACATCAAAGCACAAAAAGCTTAGTAAATTACTACTTATCCTGTAAGGGGAAAACACCAAAATAATAATCATAATAATAATCTGGTTGTTTAAAAATTTGAATTTAGATAACAGTAATGAGCGAACTACGATTGTATTTATTCCCACCCAATCCCGTTGTCATTAGCTTTGATCAACCCTTCATGAGTTTAGAAATACTTCGTCCAATTCATCATCTACAAAAAGATTTTTCCATTTTTATCCGCAGTAGTAAAGTCCGGCTTTGACTTAAATTTTTGTCATATCTCGAGATGAAGGTAGCCCACCCACTGCTTGGGTAGTAAACCATTATATAATGATGAGGCGTTCATTACTCTACAGTCGTAGATGGATGTTTCATTATGGATCAGGAGGTGGGAGATGTGAAGAGCTTTTGATTTTGGGTGTGAAACATGTTTCTTGATTCGAGAATATGGGTAAATGTAAAATGATCACCTCGGGGCTTCGTGCGTGGGTGGGTGTTATTTATTTATTTATTTTTCTACACATGCGTGAATATCTATAAGTGCAACTTTACGTCAAAATAGCAAACTAAAAATAATTTTATTGCTAGTCGACTCAAGATTTTTTGCTCAAAATTCTTGGTTTCGACCTATTAATACATTTTGCTACTAGTACAATGTATGAAACAAGTAAATCTTATATATCAAAGCATATATTCATAAGAATTCACAATCATGAAATTGCACCGATAAACAATATACTGTGATTGTCGGATTGGCTGCTAATTTATGGTAATAAGAAATCCTTCTTTTATATTACCATACATTTTATTTATAAGAGCTGATTCTTTTATTAATATCGATGATATTGAACTTATTTTACAATTCCATGCACTCTTCAAAACACTCTTTCGGTTTAGTTTGGTTTGGTTTGGTTTTATGATATATCAACCATTGAAGGTTATTTAATGCCAAATCTAGCAGTTCTATTTCAAACAATTCAGTTTAGCATAAGTACAGTTTAAATGTCAAACAGTTTTATTTGACCAACAGATAGGACTCTATCAGGTGCTACCACTCTGGACCAAAGTGAACCGGGTAGCGATGGGAATAAAGAGGTACTCTGCATTCCTTAAAGTTCCAGCATTACTGGATCCCCGCAATCAGATTGTTTAGTGTCATATCCAGGACACTCGTTCGAGGAATCTTATCCCTCTGCAGAGATGCAGTCGGTGTATTCTGCAACCCCAGCTGACTAGGCCACTCTTGTTCGGCTTCCGATCAATTTGTATTGAAAAACGCTAAATATATTTGATCATATATGTATTAAGTATACTTTATACATGCAACATACTAAGTCGTTCAATAAATAAGGTGAATTTTTCCATACAACGACCCACATTTTGCTCGGGAAAAATATTTACATCATTTTTCAATATAATCTCCATTCTTTAAAACATTTTCCCCACAGAAAACAATACTTTGTATTCCTTCAGCATAGAAATCTTTGCACTGATTCTTTAACTATTTACTCACGGTGCTCTTCACTTTATAATCAATTGGAAACTTTGTTCTACGCATAAATCTTTGAAGGAGCAAAATAAGTGTAAATCAGATGGGTCAAATCTGGACTCTAAGGAGGATGTGGTGGCTGTTCCCAACCAAACTGAAAGATGCTTTTTAATGTTCTTGCTGCCTTGCTCTGTCCCGGTGAAACCCAACGACAAATGACCTTAGAAAATGCAAGATCATATAGTAAGTCAGAAATTTTCCTCAATTAAAACTCTTTTATCTGCCAAAATAAGCACATTGACTAAATCCACTATTTCAGATGATTCCGCCATTACGAGACTGCCTTACCAATTTTTTATCTTGAATACTATTTTGACGTTCTTTAACCCATTTGTAAAACATTTTCTTGCTAAAATAGGTTTCTTCGGTCAAATCACATATTCTTCTATATGGTTTGCAGTTCTCAGTCAGCAAACATTTGATGACAGACCTCTGTTTAAGTCGGGAGCATTTTGTTTGATTTACGGCTATTTTGAATAGCCTCAAAACAAATATTTTAACGAGATTGAAATAATTTTTGCTATAAACTGATTCCAAACAATATAAAATTTACTTTTATGGAAAAAAAAATCACTCTATTGAATGACATGCGTATATATATATATATATATATAAGTAAAAGTAAAGTTGGCGACCATAGTCGAGGGTGACCCGAAGGCTCCCTTTTCGATAGCTTACTACGCCAAGGTGTAGGGGGGGCGCTACTCCTTTCCCTGGATTGCTCCACTTTACCCTTGATCCATACCTTATAATGCTGTGTTAAGCAAGGAGGCATCAAGTACCATTTTTTGAGTCTTTGGTATGACTCGACCTGGGATTGAACCCAGGTCTCCCGGGCCATTATATATATATATATATATATATATATAAGCATATTTGATTAAATAATAAAGACATATTTTGACTGTATAATTTTATTAAGATCTTTTCAAGTTCCCTGATAAGTGTCTTGGTTTGGGGTTGGAATTTGTGGATGAATTTACCAAAATTGTCCTGAGCGCTCTCATAGGCCATTATCAAAGGTTGCTGGTATGTATAAAGGGTGTGTTTTTAAAGAGTTTTTTGAAAGAGTTTTTAAGGTTTTCATAACATTACAAAATTACGTAAACGCAGAGTTGGACGCTGATGAATTTAAAAAACAGAACGCTATCTACGGAAACAGAATATCAAGAAATATAGAATATTACAAAAAAAGACTAAAAGCAATTCAAAACATTGACTCTATTTTCAAAATTAATTCTATTGATTCTAGGTTTTTTGGTTTTTATATGTAGGGCTTCTAGGATTTGTATCGTAGCTGATTAATTTGGTGTGCTATTTTGGTAAATTCATCCACCATTTCCAAACTGAAACCAAGACACTTATCAGGAAACTTGAAAGGATCTTAATAAAATAATATAGACAAAATGTGTCTTTATTATTTAATCAAACATGCTTAAATGAAAGACTGCTGCCCAACTACAGAGAGAGAGAGAGAGAGAGAGAGAGAGAGAGAGAGAGAGAGAGAGAGATACATACATATATCTGGAATGTTCGGATATAAAGTTTAAGAACTACTCACTGAAACGATACTATTGGTCACTCGCTGACGATGAGTTCACTATGGCAATTGTCTACAAGACATGCTTGCTACTAAACACTTTAGTGCGAAATATCCCTGGGAGACTGGGGTTCAATCCCAGGTCGAGTCATACCAAAGACTCAGAAATAGTACTTAATGTCTTCTTGCTTAACACTCAGCATTATAATGTACGTAAGGGTAAGAGGAGCAATCCAGAGAAAGGAATAGCTCTTTCCCATACACCTTGGTGTAGCAGCTAATGAAAAGACAACCTTCGGGTCGGTTAGTTTACTTACTTTTATATAATGTAGTTTGCTTTATTCATGAATAGTGCACAGTATCATTGATAGAGCGTATATATTTAAGTTAGGATAGCGTAGACACAGAGTCAACATTGACTCTGTGTCTACGCTATCCTAACTTATACATACAGGTGTGCTTATGTGTGATGCAAGGTCACATGCTGGCAACACTTAGTGAGAATCAAAATCACTACACAATTGTAGATTAGCTCTAAACGTAAGAACGTAACGTGACTGACCCATGCACCAATATCAATACCCATAATATCAAGACAAATATAGATAGTTGCGAAGACATTTGTAATCAATTCCTTTGCTTATTTTCATATTCGAGGATCATTAAATAAGTTTCCAGACTTTTTTCGTATGGGCACTTTTATTGATAGATGAAACTCTAGTCCCCTTCGAAGTAATCTCCTCCGGCTGCAATGCACTTGTTGTACCGTTCCAACAACTTCTGGAAGACCCCATGGAAGTCCTCTTGTGTGTGCGTGTCAATGACCTTCGTCACAGCCTCTTTCATTTCCTCAACTGTCTCACAAGGAATACCCAAAAGTCACAGGGAGCAAGGTCTCGACTATAGGGACGGTGAGGAACTGTCTTGATGCACATCTTGCTCAAATAGTCCATGACAAGGATGGAGTTGTGGACTGGTGTATTGTCCTGGTGGAAATGCCACTGACCCGATTTGAGCAATACTGGCCTCTTCCGACGGAAGCTCTTCCTGAACTCCCGTAAAACCTCAACATAGTAACCCTAACCCTAACCCTTTGGCCAATCAACTCTGGTGTATTAACTTCCTTACTCCTCCCACACCTCTCATCATCCCTCACAGACTCCCTGCCTTCCTTGAATCTATTATGTCACTCAAAAACTGATGCTCGATTCATGCAAGATGCTCGAAAAGCAGTCTGAAGTGTTCCATACGTTTCTGTGGCATCATTTTTTCATGTTTAAAACAGAATTTTATTACATATCGTTCTTCTAAAGTGTCATCACGTCCAGATTGCATTTTCGAAATTCACCAACTGTAACAATCAGGCTTTAGTAGGGTATATTCCAATTGCAGCTATAGCTGTTCCTTTGAACCTGAAATCATAATAGGTCAGTCATCTCATAAGATGTATAGCAATAAGTTACTGAATTGTCAAGAGTCTACAACAATTCTAAATGCTTGTACAAAAAAAGTCTGGAAACTTATTGAATTCACCACGTACTTTAAGACTTATCTTAAAAACTTATGTGTACTTAAATTCTACGTCTCTGGTCATGTGTCTGCAACATATAATGATCACCGATCGAACAGTATTGATTTACTGTAATATCCATTATTTATCTTTACCCTTCTTCCCATTCGAAAAGGTCACAATTCCATGTGAATACGATTTATCACAGGCGGGAAATTTGAAACAACATACACGTACGCACAACAGTTAACACACGTCCACTCACATTACTGACACCGTATGCACATTCACTGAAACATATACACAAATATACATGTGTGCATATACACATGTACAGGCAGATACACCAGAGCACACGATCATGTATTTATACATAAAAAAGTTGGTGACCTTAATCGAGGGTGACTTGAAGGCTCCCTTTTCAATAGCTACTACGCCGAGGTGTAGGGGAGGGCTTTACTCCTTTCCCTGGATTGCTCCACTTAACCTTTAATAATCCTGAGTGTTAAGCAAGGTGGCATCAAATACCAATTTTTGAATCTTTGGTGTGACTCGTCCTGTGATTGAACCCCGGTCTCCCGATCAATAGGTGAACACTCTACTCATTAGACCAATTTATCCTATTTACCCAACCCCTCTGCTCGGGCAGGATATGACACAAGGTCAATTTTTAAGCGGAGTTTAACAGGTTTCAGTTCAGAGTTTTCCTTCTCCTAGACTAGTTGCCTAACCAAGGCTGAAGAACCCAGTCTGTCCTACTATTTACCCATAGCTGGAGGGAGATTAATTAGATTCATACCTTTCCCAAGGGTATTAGTGCTATGTGAAATGCAATCAGTCTCGTCCAGGATTTGAACTCGTGTCGCCGTGTTCATTTCCAACGACGATAACAATTACACCACGGGCACCTCCATTAGACCAATTTATACATAGTGGCAATTTTAGAATGTATAAAACGTAAAAAATTCGACTGACCTCGAGTAAATACGGTAATCAATATTTTAATTGAAAAAATA
>OY757913.1:6715420-6731531 GCA_963585895.1 Sepioteuthis lessoniana
ATTGTACAGTCCTAGCCGACTGGGCAAAAAGAATCTATATAATACACATGCATAAAAACCATTCGTATTTAGATAGATAGATAGATAGATAGATAGATAGATAGATAAATAAATAAGTAGATAGATAGAAACAAACTAAAATTATTCTAGCTGATTTATATTTTGCAACAACTCCAATATTGTCTCATGTGGATTGGATTTCAAAGAACTGAAAGCGGAAATGGCAAATAAAACAACTTCCGTTTCTTTAATTTTCCTTGCGTTAATTACTCCACTTCATTCTTTTGTTTCTTAACTAGAAAAACACTGAGCGTTCATTACGCTGATCTTCCAAAAATTTGAGGAACTTCCTAAATTAACAAGAATGGATTTTTGCTTAAATTAGCAAATTTAAAAACAAATGTTTTAAGAATAACGACAAAACTAAAATAGCCGAAACAGAATAAGAAATATTTTTGTCCAGGACATTACTCAAAACCGAATCTGATAGTGAGGCTACAGTCCAAGTGTTTAGCGAATGAGGAGTACATCTTTGATTATTATTACTTTCAGGTATTCTCTGATACGAAGTAGTAGCACCTGTTAGCTTCCCATCTATAGGTTAAATAGAATATGAGGAAAGGTGCCCGTGATATAATGCTTATCGTCGTAGGAAATGGACACGGCGACACGAGTTCAAATCCTGGACGAGACTGATTGCATTTCACATAGCACTAATATCCTTGGGAAAGGTATGAATCCAATTATTCTCCCTCCAGCTATGGGTAAATAGTAGGACAGACTTGGTTCTTCAGCCTTGGTTAGGCAACTATTCAAAGAGAAGGAATATTCTGAATTCAAACCTGTTAAACTCCGCTTAAAAATTGACCTTGTGTCATATCCTGCCCGAGCAGAGGGGTTGGATAAATATGATAGGTTAAATAGAACAGTACAATCATTTATAAAAGATTATCATTGTTTAACTCCTTTTCGAGTTTTTCACACCAGCGTTAGCTGATAGTTTCTCACTGGAGTTTGAGTGACAAGTCTCCTCGAGTCTCTAGGACTCTTCTCAGTATTCTGGCCGATTTCAACAATACTGTAGTTTGGACAGTCTCTACCCGCCCCGTTATTTCCAATTCTTCCAGTTCTCTTACCAATCCTTTGGTGACTATACCAAGAACACCAATTATAATTAATATAATCGTCACTTTCATGTTCCGCAGTTTTTTCAATTCCCTAGCAAGGTCACGGTACTTATCCCTCTATTCACATTTTTTCAGTTTCACTCTGTTGTCCGCGGGGACAGCAAAGTCCACAATTCTGCAAGTTCTCTTTCTTTTTCTTTTTTCATTTTCTTTTTTTTTTTTTTTTTTTTTTGTTGATTATTATAAGATCTGGTCGTCCGGCCAATATTTGATGATTCGTTTATATCTCAAAATCCCAGAGAAGTTGGTGCGTCTCATTCTCCAGGACAGATTCTGGGTTGTGCATATACCATTTGTTCCTATGGTCAAACTTCATCTTCTTGCACAATTCCCAGTGGATCACCTTGCCCACCCAGTCATGCCGAATCTTATAATCGTTCTGTGCTAATTTGCTGCATTCGCTTATTATGTGATTGATCGTTTCGTCTCTTTCACCACATAACCTACATCTGGTGTTTTTTTTAACTCTACCGCCGTGTGCAAATTATTTCTATCTGATTGGAATACTTGATAAATAGTATTATTAAAGTTAAATAACGATACTTGAAACCATTTAACTAGGTGTAAATGAATGGAATAAATTATTAGTGTTAGATAGCAATAGTTGAGACCATTTGACTTTGTGCAAACTCATTTAAAAATTAACTATTTGCTCACAAATCATATATATATATATATATATAAGCAGGATTTGGCTTTAGATAACCAACAAGGGTTGATATGCAATTGATCCAAATAGCTAAACTAAAGCTTAGGAAATATTCTAGTTGACTGCAGTTTTGACGTTGTGCAATGGTTAATAGGGTATCAGAGTATTGCTTATTGAGTACTCTATAAACATGGCCTTGTGCCACAATTAAAACAAACTCAGTGAAAATTACTTCATCGTAAAGAGGTGTTCTAAAGAATGAAAGAAATTTTAAGTATACTTTTTGTAGTCAAAGAAACGCCTGGAGAAAAAGCTAGATGGGAACTATTCAATGATGCAACGAGCTGCTTTAAACAAGTACTAAAAGCATCACCCTACAAAGCAGTAGTTGTACGGCCACGAACCTCCGATCTCACAAACCAAGTAAGATGAGTAAGACACGCTGGGTACTGCTGGTGAAGAAAGGATGAACTTATAAGTGAGAATCTCCTATGGATTCCAACACATGGATACATTAGTGTTGACCGACTAATAAAAACTTAAATTCATCAGCTCTGTGTGGATACTGGATGTTGTCAAGAGGACTGCTGTCGGTACGTCCTGATGATGATGAAGACATATGAAGTTTAGAAAAATATATTCAGGCCAATTCTTATTTTATCAAAATTAATTATTTGAAAACGGAGTGAATTACTAACTCGACAATGTATCTTCTAAGACAGTGGAACGAAAAAAGGAGGAAATCAAATTTTACTGGTTTCGATTTTTCGACTTGAGCGTTGATTGATTTTAACGGCATGTCAACCCGTTTGGCGTTATTTTATGTCTAGAGTTTAGAGAACTGCGTACGTTCTTATTTACAATTTTTCTACCCACGGTTATATGATAATAGGTACTCCAATCCGATACAAATAATTCGTAAACATTTCTGTTTAATTTATGGGTCACTGACAGGTACTACAACTTCGGGTCAGAGTGGACCTGGGAGTAATAGCAATAAAGAAGTATTCCACATTCCCCATAATTCTAAAACAGGAATCTCACCACCAGATGTAGCTTAGTGTCTTACTCTTTATATCTCTTTTTATGGTGTGGGGCCTTGAGTCTCTGCAAAGGATGCAGTTAGCGTATTCTAATTATTCGGTGACATGGAGTAACTTCAGTTCTATTCAATAGAATTGTTTTGTTTTTTAATAATCCTTAGATAAAATCAACGAAAGCCGATTCTGAAGTGTAATATCTCTCTCTCTCTCTCTCTCTCTCTCTCTCTCTCTCTCTCTCTCTCTCTCTCTCTCTCTCTCTCTCTCTCTCTGTGTGTGGGACGGTTTTTGGTAATGGTCGTTTCAGTTCAATTGGCTTTTCTTCCAGGCTGTGGTTGTAACCCTATGACTATATGGGTGTATCACATTCACACTAACCAAACGCATTGAGAAAAGGCTTGATGTGAACTACACAAGAATGTTACGAGCTGTTTTGAACACATCCTGGAAGCAACACCCCACAAAGCAACAGCTGTACTGCAACTTTCTCAAAAACCATCCAAGTAAGACGAAGACATGCGGGACACTCCTAGAGAAGCAAGTAACGTTCTTCTACACATGGACGTGCCTGTGTTAGCTGACCAGCAAGAATTTATTTACATCAGCTCAGTGCAGACACAGGATGTCATTTGGAAGACCTATCGGGAGCGATGGATGATAGGGACGGAGGAAGATAGCGTGACTTGATGATGATGTAACTCTCTCAAGAATTATATGGCGTCGTATCCGACCCATTTAAACCTGGATATATTTAGATAAAACAAAGAGTGAACCATTTTTTGTTCTTCTACAAATATTTTAGAAGACACTTCGGTATTCATATAAACTTTCAATTTTCAGGGTTGGTGGAAGAAAAATATATCCTCAAAATGCTAAGATCACGTGACTCAATGACTGGTTCAGTTATTCAAGCTTCTTGAATATGTAGTGGTGTGGTTATCTTGAAAAAGGCCGGTAGAGACGAAGATATGACAACAAGATGAGGCTGTTCATGCCAGGAAAAAAAAGTCAGACACGTGATTCCAAAACAATCCCACTCACAATATTATCGATGTTACAATTTCCCTCTTGACCGTTCTCAAAAACAGGACCATCAAAGAAGGGTCTATTCTTTGACCAACCGTAGCCCACTCCTAATATGGGGGCTAGTTTTGCTTAGCCCCGAAATTTACATCCTTATTTGACGCTCTCCCGGTAACAAACCATGTGATCTTTTTTTAAGGTCCATATTTGACTGTGTCTTGAACCTACTCTAAGGGTTCTTTTTGTTGTTAGTCACACAACCGGGCATCAAAGTCACTGTTGGTGAGAGTTGACCATTTCATATAAATGCCATGTTTACAATCAACAAGCTATATAAATTCTAAGTTAATTTTCCCCAGCTTATAAGCGCACACAATATAAAATTTGAAAGCGTTTTGAAGCTTTTTCCTATAATGTTCTTTTTAAAAATACATTTGTCATATACTCTTTAATGTGAAGCCGTCGAGATCTGTTTGTCTCCGTTGCTTAAACTTTGAATATTTTATTGGAAATCGCAAAAAAATGAAATGATTATTTTAGTCCATAAGTAAAGTAAAGTTGGCGACTGTAGTCGAGGGTGACCCGAAGGCTCCCTTTTCGATAATAACTACACCAAGGTGTAGGGGAGGGCGCTATTCCTTTCCCTGGATTGCTCCACTTCACCCTTGATATATACCTTATATTACTGAGTGTAAAGTAAGGAGGTATCAAGTGCCATTTTCAAAGTCTTTGGTATGACGTGACCTGGGACTGAACCTGGGTCTCCAGGACCAACACCCGACATATACTATGGTGAGTCAAAATTCTTGCAGTATTTTAGTAACATGACGTACAATTTGGCAGCTCCAGATGGATTTGTCGAAGTCGTGAACGTGACGAACCACTCTGGACGGTGAGATACCGAGCTCGTCTGATACTCTTCGAGAGCTACTCGCCAGATTTGCCTCTATACTTTGAAGCACAGCGCCGTAATTCATTTTTGCCCTACCAAGCCTTTTTTGATCGTCAAGGCTCTTGCAACCCAAACGAATTTTCTTCAAACATCTGGTTACTGTACTGAGACCAACTGCGCCTTCACCTTTCACACAAAAAATGTTTTGGTCCAGTTCGAGTACGTAAACCACGAGTTTCCGAATAAGACTACTTTGCACGTTCATAAGTGCGACTTTCAAATCACACTCGAAGAGAAGCAATGCACAACGTGTCAGTGCACCAGCTACCACGATACTACCAACCACAGCGAGTAACTTTCATGGCTGGAACTACGCACCGCAAACTAGCATATACCAAATATCGCAAAAAAAGAAGCAAGTGAAAAGAGAATGTGTCTGTCCGGGCATCATTGGATTACTAATTAAAATGAATATAAGTATCGTATAACAGCCAGTTATTACAGACTTGATCGTTTATTTTCTTATGATAAAAACAAATTCTAGAAAAACAACACAGCTGAAATATGCAATTGGCCTTCCGATCTGACTGAAAGGTTTTCTAATTCTTGTTAATGTTTGGCATCCACTCAAAGCCGATTATTTATCCAAAGAGTGTGATAATGTCTGCACGTTAAAAGATTGCACTTTCAAAACCAACGATACGGTTTCAAACCCAATAGCTTGAAAGCATTTATTTTCTAAAGTTTGAAGACTAAGTTTTTTTTCCATTTTGTTTAAGTAACTGATTCGTTTTTGCTCTCTCTCTCTCTCTCTCTCTCTCTCTCTCTCTCTCTCACACACACACACACACACACACTCTCTCTCTCTCTCTCTCTCTCTCTCTCTCTCTCTCTCTCTCTCTCTCTCTCTCTCTGTATGTTAATGTGTGTTGCATCCGTTGGTCTTTAAAAGTTGCTTTGAAGGTTTTTCTGTTCTTTTTCTTCTTAACCGATTGTCAACATGGACGCAGGATTGGGTGTTAAGATCTCGTGTCATTAACGTCAACTGAGGAAAAAAATCGGAATAATTAGCCACTTCTTCGAAAGGTATCGTCTTTCTTGTTGACAATGGTTGGAAAGAGTCTTAACGTTTTCATAGTGCAATAGCTGAAGTTGATCTTCAAATAGGTTTCTGTCAACCTTTGATTCTAGATTGACCTTTGAAGGCGAAAAGTCATCATTTGTGTCAGACTATGATGTTTTATCGATCAAGTAATTCCAAAGGTTCTTTGACTAATTCACAAGTGTGATTCTGCATACTCGACTATCTTAACCTTAGTAAATATCTTCATTCAACGACCTGATAACCAGAAAAAAAATCAATATAGACTCTTTGTCCAAGTCATTCATGAAGGTAATGTATATACTCGTATATAAGTCGAATTTTATAAAAATCTGGCTTACTTAAAAACTTGGCGTTAATCTATGCCTGAGTAAAACAGGAAGTGCAAGGAGCAATACTTGGAGTAAAGAAATTAATTCTATAAATTAATAATTTTGTTACAATAAATCAAGTGTTCATTTATGCATCAAGTTGGCTTTTATACATATATATGCAGGATGTCCGACTCACTTTCTTATGGAATAATTTTCGTTGACAGATAAAGATATTTTCAAGGGATAACTTAGATAGGTACAAGGCCATATTAAAGAAGCAACCATGAAGGATCGAACACACTACACTATAGTCTATAAGTTCTATAGCAACATATATATATATATATATATATAAAGGACGCGCCCCTTTTTTACCCGCGCGAAGAGCGATGCGGTTTATGCATGTGGTTTGACTGTGGGTCATGGTTATCTTTCGATGGCTGTTTTTATTCTCATCCATAGAAGCCAACCTTATAGATGAGCAGCACTCGTTCCCCGATCGAACTGACGATCCTGAGCGTTAAGTCACAAAACTCACGTCCAGGACAAGGTTAGATATTGAGTTCGGCCGTCAATGGGTTTATTCAAATACCTTCACGTCCATCATGCTGCTTCCCATGTGTACGTAAAAAGGGGGGCTTTAATTTCCCTTAAGTTTTAACTTAGTTTAAGTCCAGGGCTAGGGTATATTAGTCAGAGTTTTTGGTATATTTTCTGATACTGGCACTAAAATGCGTTTTTTTTTTTTGCACTGCTGAAGAAGCAGGGACGAGCTCATAAGTGATTTACTCCTGTGGACCCCCACGTATGGCCGGGCAAAAGCAGGACGACCAGCTCGAACATACATTCAGCAGCTATGTGAGGATACGGGATGTAGCCCAGAAGACCTACCGGAGGCGATGAATGATAGGGAGAAGTGACGAGAGAGGGTCAGGGATATCCGTGCTAGCGGCACGACATCATGATGATGATGATGATGATATATAAAGGGATAACCACCTGATAAGGAACGCTTAGTTTGACGATTACATAGGCGAGAGACTGACAGTAGTAGCACCAAAAAGTGTCCAATCTATGGGTTAAATAGAACTATACTGTGTACTTATAATAAACTGAATTGTTTGAAATAGAACTGTTTATATGTATAAAAATCGGCTTGGCATTAAATAATCTTCAATGGTTGATATGCCATAAAACCGAACTAAACTAAACCAAACCAAGCCAAAAATGTACTTTGTTCTTACTAGAATACACAATGATGGGACACTTAGTGAGGTTCAAACTCACTACACTACAATAATCTAGCAGAACTGTTTAGTGGATACTTATCTAAGTACACTAATTCCGTTTCTTTCACACACACACACACACATTCTATAATAAATCTTTTATGGCCTCCACGAAATATGCAAATACGATTGACTTTGGTATTCATTGTTTGCCCATTTGTTTTCGGCTCAGACAATTAAAAGCAATGACTACAATGGCGACGAATTGTCGGCAACAAAGAGAAAGAAACAAAGAAGAGAGAGAGAGAGAGAAGGAGAGTAAATGTTCTTAATGTGAAGCCCATCTGTTTTGAGGAAAGTTGCGCACAAATAGAAGATGAAATTCATTATATAATTTTTATCTTCTGTCTTTGATAATCTTTTTCTTTCTTTTCCTCCTTTTTCTTTTCTTCTTTTTCTTTATTCTTTTCTTCTCATTTTCTTTATTCTTTTTTATCTTCATTTTGACATACTTTTTTTCTTTTGTTCTTTCTTTTTAACACCCTTCCTTTAGTATTTCTTTCATGTTCTTCTCCCTCGTTGTTTTTTTTTCTTTTCTTTTCTTTTCTTTTCTTTTCTTTTCTTTTCTTTCTTTTATCATTCATTTCCCTCTCTTTCTTTTAGGATTTTTTTCCTGATACCAGAATGTCTTTGGTGTGGCTACAGCTATTGTTACACCTTTGTCCAGCTTTGTATGTGATAAAGGTGTAGAACTATCATCTGTAATGACTTTATCCATCCATGCATGCAAAAATTTCACAGATATTAAAGACGTACACTCATTCAAAGAGTAATTTCGAGTACCGCCCGTCAGAGAATATAATTTATGACTTTAGAGTCTTTGCCAATTATAACTAAATGACACAAGATGCTGAGGTAGAACGTCTAAATAGAAGAATGTCAACTGATTTTCACGATCTGATATAATAAGAAGCTGATCCAAGACTTTAGCAATATCTCCAATTCGCCATTTTGGATCTTACGGATTTATTTTCAAACAACCGTACGACCGATTGCGGCCTCTTCAAACGCCTTATTATTTTAGAGCCTCGATATGAGTGATTGAGTGATTGATTTTAACGGAATGTCAACCCGTCAAGGGTTTTTATGCCAAGAGATTAGGAAATTACATTCATTGTACATTCAGATTTACATTTTTTAGTTGTTTCTTAAGAGGTTTTTTTACAGTATCAAATCACGTGTTCCTATTTTATGCAAATAATATGCACACAGTTGTATGGTTTCAAGTATTATTATCAAATACAAATAATTATATGCTTCAAGTAATTATTTCTATTTAAAAATAATCATTTATTTGCTCACAGATTCTATGGTTTCAAGTAAGTAAAAATAATTCTTATTAAAAAAATTATAACTTCAGTTAATTATTCTTCATACAAATAATTTATAGATTTGGTTAGGTTTTATGGTATATAAACCTTTGTTGGCTATTTATTACCAAATCCTATTTTTCCATATATAGCAAATATATGATTTCAAACGAGCATTAACTCATTTTTTTTTTGCATACAATTAAATGGTTTCAAGTATTGCTATGTAATAGAAACAGTTTTAGATCATTCAATTTATCATTCAATTCAATATTAATCATTTGTTTGTAGACAGTTAATGGTTTCAAGTATTAATATGTATCACTAACAATTCAATTAAACATTTGTTTACACACTGTTAAATGATCAAGCAGTTCTATTCCTGACAATTCTATTTAGCATAAGTCATTTATTTGCATACAGTTTAAATGTCAAACAGTTCATTTTGACCCGTTGATAGGACCCTATCACTTACTACTATTCCGGGTCAGAGTGGATCTGGGAGCCATTCTGATAATTGTCAATGTTCGATTTATTCACGTTTTACAACTTTAATAAAGCAGAGTGAAGCTGTTGATAGAATAGTAACAATGAAAATGCCTCATTTAAAAAACTTACAAATAATATTAATATTTATGAAATAGAAAAACAAAGCAGAGAGAATCATAAGGCATAAAAACACCACCACTGACTGAGCTTTGTTTAATCACAAATACGCTTCCTTAACGTTTATAAGCGGGAAAATTTAATCAGGTATTAAATGTGTTTTTGTTTAAATAAACATTCTGTAATGGTGGAGGCGCTCATGGCTTAACGGTTATCGCCGTAAGAAGTGGACTCGGCCACTCAAGTTCACATAGAGCTAATACCATAGGGAAAAGTATGAATCCAACTACTCTCCTTTCAGCTATGGGTAAATAGTAGGGCAGACTAAGCTCTTTAACCTTGATATGGAAAATGATCTAGAAGGAAAACTCTGAATTCGAAGTCATTAAATTCTCTTAAAAATTGACCCTGTATCGTGTCCTGCCAGCGTGGAAAGGTTATAGATAGATAGATAGATAGATAGATAGATAGATAGATAGATAGATAATTTTCAGAAAATTGAAGTTTTAATATTTACATCCACAGCTCATCTGCTTTTATTACTTCTATACATGTGTTCCTTGGGAAAGGTAAGAATCCAACTATTCTCTTTCCAGATATTGGTAAATAGTAGGGCAGACTGGGCTCTTTAACCTTGGTATGACAACTAGTCTTGGAGAAGGAAAACTCTGAATTCAAACCAACCCGGAGAGAAATAGGCTTCTCTAGGCTATACGTAGTGCCTTCAATAAGTTTGTACTATCAATAAAAGTGCCCATACGAAAAATGTCTGAAAACTCTTTTAATGATCCTCGTACTTATCCAAGACAACCTACATGAATAGCACTCAAACGACTAAATTAGTCAGCAAGATAAATCTGTACTTTAAGCCGAATGTTATCAGGATAAACATCAATCTCATAAAACCTACTTACTACCGTTTATTTTGATGATTTGTGTTCCTCTCATATATATATATATATGTGTGTGTGTGTGTATTATTCGGTCCAGTTAAACCGGAGTCGGGAATAATTCCGTCAGGACAAAAAATCATTCAACTATGAACATTTAATCAGGACAAAAAATCAAATTATCATATCATAACAAATTATCATAGATAATTAATTAACCAAAACATAGGATTAATTTGTGATTTGAGGTGAAATGAACAAAATAAAATAAAATAAAAAGATGATAAGATACCATGTGATGTGTACGTACTTTTCAATGGAAGGGTAACTGAATTAATTGGCACGAATATAAATTTTAAATTTTAAATTTTAATTTTAAATTTTGAATTTAATTTAGGATAAGTATTACTATATCCTTACGTAAGGTTGTTAAGGAATGTTGCACTTCCCTAAATTATAATTAAATCTGGAGTTTTAAATTGAAATGTATTTAAAATTTAAAAATTAAAAAAAATTTAATTTACTATAATTCCAACCGGTAATAAAACTAAAAAACCGGAAGTGGGCGAAATGGGGAGGAAACTCTTCACCCCTCTTCTACCCCCTCCCACCCTTCCTTCCTGTGTCTATTCTGAATTATTTTATCTATTAGATCTGAAGAGGTCCTATTATTTTTGGTGTTATTGATTCATATCAATTCCCATAACAGGATGGAAATAAATTTATAATCCTAATGTGACCGGTTTTTGTTTTTCTTAAAGATATATATATATATTCACCACAGACAAGGCTCGTTTAAATACTTTTATTAATGTTCTCCTGTCTTCATACAAGACTAAGAGGCCAACTCGGTTGGGGCTATAGAATACTTGGACTGTATCTCCGCAAAGGGGTAAGACTCCATCAATGAGTGTCCTAGATATGACACTAAACAATTTGATGGTGAGGCTCCAGTAATGCTAGAGCTTTGGGGAATGAGAAATACCCTTTCATTACTATCGCTCCCAGGTCCACTTTGACCCATATTGGTAGCACCTGATAGGATCCTATCTATGAGTCAAATAGAACTAAACTGTGCAATTATGCTAAACAGAATTGTTTGAAATTAACTGTTTTTATATTTAACTGTGTTCAACAAAAACTTATACTAAACTGAATTGTTCAAAATAGAACTGATTTTCACATTTAACTGTGTGTAAACAAAAAATTTATACTTATACATACTGAATTGTTTGAAACTTTTATCAAAATGGCTTAATTCAGCATTAAATGACCCGAAAAGGGTTGATATGCCGTAAAACAAAACAACCAGCCACACAAGACTAAAAATAATCGGTACGAGCTTATTTGAATTGCCCAAACTTTTTACCCTTGATACTCTTAACCAACATCAGTCATTTTCAGGAATAAAATCGAGATCGTGCTGGTAAACTTCCAAGGTTAACAGTACTGTTTTCAATAAAACTTGGAAGTATCACGTAACAAAACAGCACGATCACTTACCTCCCATCTCACAAACCATCTAAGTAAAATGAACAAGATATGCTGACCACTGCTGGAGAAGTAAGGACGAACTCAGATGTTCTACTATGAACTCCTCCACATGTACACATCAGCAAAAAATTACATACATCAGTTCTTTGCAGACACCGGATGCTGTCTAGAGGACCAGCCAGGTGTGATGAACGATAGGGAAGGATTAAGAGCGAGTGTCAAGGGACTCCGTGCTATCAGCAAAACTTGATTATATATATATATATGTGTGTGTGTGTGTGTGTGTGTGTGTGTGTGTGCGTGTGTGTGTGTGTGTGTGGAACAACCCAAACATCCACCAAACATTCTAATAAATGATCAATTGAAAGCGAAAGAAAAAATTTGGCATTTTTTTTCTCTTTCTCAGCGAAACGTTTTTTGTTGCTTTTTATTTTTGCTTTGTTTTTTGTTTTATTTTGTTTTTTGTTCATTTTTTTCTTTTTTTTTTTTTTTTGTTCGTGAGTTGGTTTTTTTTTGGGGGGGGGATTTTGTTTTTTCTTGTTATAGTTGTCTTTTTCTTCTTTTTTTTTTCTTTTTTTTTTTTTTTTTTTGCATTTGACACAAATCAACTTAGCCGTCTTTATTAAATAAAAACTGAACTTTCATCTCTGGACTGCTTACTGTTCCTTAAAATATTTCTGTTTCTGAATGAATTTATCTCGATGGGAATTTTTGCACATCCATTCATACTTGTCTTTCGAGTTGTAATCGGGGGCCCGGCAGGAGTCTAGGATGCAAATCAAGCACCCGACTCTATAGGAGCTTTTTTCTTCTTCTTTTTTTTTATGAATGAAGTAGCGGGAAGGAATAAGTTGTCTTTGAACTCAACGCGCTCTTTTTATTGCTTCTTTCAAAGACGAATTAAAAGAACACGACAGCCTTGATATATCTAAGTGTAGTTTCGTTGGAATACGCACAGACAATTCCGTGCGGTGCGAGGCGAGTAGGAGATGGCGTCATGTACACTAATACAGATATGGAGTCGGGGAACCAAGTTCAAATTCCAATAAAACCTATTAGCGTTCTCTCTGAAATAACTTGCATGGCCTTCACCGGCAAAACACAAGCGATGATCGTCTGGTAGAGGGTAGGAAACAGAAGAAAGAAGCTCTTTTAAAAGTTTATTTGATTACTGTTTCCCTTACCATATTTACCACCCCCTCCACTCGGGCAGGATATGACACAAGGTCAATTTTTAAGCGGAGTTAAACAGGTTTGAATTCAGAGTATTCCTTCTCCTAGACTAGTTGCCTCACCAAGGCTGAAGAACTGTCTGAAGAAGAGTCTGTCCTACTATTTACCCATAGCTGGAGGAAGAATAATTGGATTCATACCTTTCCCAAGGGTATTAGTGCTATGTGAAATGCAATCAGTCTCATCCAGGTTTTGAACTCGTGTCGCCGTGTCCATTTCCTACGACGATAACCACTACACTAAGGGCACCTCCACATTACTGTTTTCCTTACGATGTCTGAGAGAGATATGTGACCCAGTGATAGAGCGCAAATCATTAGATAATTATATTTACTGAGTCCGTTCCGTAAAGCCTCAATCCTGAATAAGATATCTTGGAATGTGACCTTAGTTTCAATTTTTGAGCGGGTGGAGAATACGAGGTTGCTTTTTCGTTGTCTCTAAAAGCCTTAACTTTGTCGAGCATGGCTCTGCGTCGTCTTCAGTGATATCACCAACCTCGTCTTCCCACGCTTTCTTCTCACAGTCAAACCAATAGGCATAGCCGCAGTCACGTGTTTGATCCAATTGCCAATTACATAAGGCTTTTAGAAAAACATGAATCAACTTTGCCTGGCATTTTGTATCAAATATCTTTTGAAAATGTCTACTCACTGACTTGCTACAATGACTGGTGTTGAAAGTTGTGACTTTTATTCTGATATTTGTTTTCGTTCTTGATTTTTTGGGGGTTTTTTATTCTGGAAAGTGCAGAGCAACCCTTCATTGCCATTACTCAAAGGTGAACTCTGACCCGGAGTGGTTGTACCTGTGAGGGTCCTATCTATTAGTCAAATAAATCTGTTTAAAAACTATTTGTATTCAATTGAACCATGTGCAAAAAATTATGAATATGAATATATAATGTAGATTATTCTATTATCTCTGGCCATAAAGTAACCCTGGACAGGTTAACATGCCGTTAAAATCAATCATATAAGTCATCGATGACAGTCCATGCATAAACGTAATCTAGCAATTACAAAAATAGAATATCTCCAACAACACGTCTTTATAAAATATATATTTCAAGAACAAAGGATGTACCTCTGTCGTCTTCTATAAAGACCAGGCTATATCTAATGCGCAGAGTGTTCGCCAATGGCCCGGGCGATCGGGGTTCAATCCTCGGTCGAGTCATACCAAACACTCAAAAAATGGTACTTGATGCCGCCTTGCTAAACACTCAGCATTATAAATTAAGGATCAAGCGTAAAGTGGAACAATCCAGGAAATGGAGTAGTACCCTTCCCTACACTTCGGTGTATTGAAAAGGGAAGCATCGAGTCACCCTCGACTATGGTCGCAAACTTTACTTTTTTTTTACAATAGTTTTGACAAATTTGCATATCGGCCGTTTGTTCTGTTTGTTTCGTTGGTCAAGGCCGCCTGGCAGGAGTGCCGGGAAAGCCCAGCAGTCGTGTCACGCCTCAAGAGAACGTCCCTCCAGGCTCTTGCTCGCCCTTGAGAGGCTAAGTTTATCACCTCGTGCTTGGGACGACCCTCTTTTTAGGGGAATGCCGACGAGGCCTGAAGCATTTTTTGGCATCGACGGGCATGTGTGGACTACGTCCCTGCGCCTGGTACCCACAATAAAAAAGGCCTTGTGCCGTATTCCAGTGTACGTAGGGCGCCCGACAAATATCAACACTAGTGTGTCCTTGTGTTGAAGTCCATAGGAGAACGTCGCTAATGTATTTCCTTACAAGACTCCAACGACAATCTCGAAGTAGTCGATGCCTTCATCAAGTGAACCAATCATTGCCTTTGTATCTTTAAAAAGTATCATGAAAGCGGAAACAGTTTCTTTAGAGAAGCCAACATGCAAGTACTGCAGCTTCATCCTGTTTTTTGTACAGTCTTGGTCGGCCGCAACTAGCTGGGGCGCAGATCTGGCCGGGATCTGGACTGGAGATTTCCTCCGGCCTCAGGGGGCATTCCCCCAGGCTTTTACCCCCTAACGGGGGGTTAGGTTTATTGCTTGGAGCCTGAGGCGCCCCTAATAAGGGAAATGCCGACGGCGCTGAAGGTATTTTTGGCAATGCCGGACGCGTGTGGGCTACAAGTATATCTATTTCAATGAAGCAAAAATCTTTCTTAATGCATGGTTTTCATTCTTGGTACAAAATTCTTTTAACTTTGTGCTTCAATAAATTCCCCAAAATACATCAGCCCAGTTGGCTGGAGCTGTAGAATACACCCACTGCGTCTCTGCAGAGGGGTAAGATTCTCACAATGGGTGTCCTGATATGATATTAAATAGTCTGATTGCGAGGTCCCAGCTTTGGAGATTTGAGAAATCTTCATTGTCACTGCTTCCAGGTCTATTCTGACTCGGAGTGGTAGCACTTGACGGGGTCCCATCTATAGGTCAAATTGAACTGTTTGAAACTGTGAGCAAACGAATAACTTATGCTAAATTGAATTGTTAGAAATAGAACTGTTTTACGTTTAACTGTGTGTAAACAAAGGACTGGTGTTTAATTAAAATTTTAGTGATGCATAGCAATACTTGGAACCATTTGACTATGTGCAAATGAATGAATAGTGTTCAATAGAATAATTACTGTATTATAGCAGTACTTGTAATCACTTCACTTTGTGCAAACAAATCATTAATATTGAATGGAATCATTCGTCTTGGATGGGAAAAGATTTAATCCATTTAACTGTATAGAAACATTTTTATCATTAAGGGTTTTCGGTTTTCATCTTTATTGTTATTTCCACAACGTTTCAAGCAGGACACGTGGCGTAACAGTTATAGGCGTTGGTTCCCTAAACTTCTAAGGAGACAATCATCTGAAGGTTGCAGGTTCAATCCAGACTTCAGGCGAGTAACAATACAGGAATACTTAACACTTGTACCTGGTCATGGCTAACGGAATCAGAACAGGCGACCCCCGTGAATTCAATAAAGGACGTAGTTCAAAGTTCCGTGAAGGTTCCGGAAGTTCGACAAACACCTGAAGAAGGCCGGAGGACATATCAGCCGAAACGTTGTGGAAATAACAATAAAGATGAAGACAATAGTCCGAAAAAC
>OY757913.1:6731731-6761731 GCA_963585895.1 Sepioteuthis lessoniana
AATTCAGCATTTTAAATTGATAGGACTTAAAGACATACTGACCAATATTGATATATTTCTTCCAGTTGGCTCCTGAGTTCAAATGCTTCTTCTTCGTTTTGACTTTTATTTACTACTGAAATTTTAGGTAGCTTTGGAGGCGGTCTACTGGGGGGGGGGAATTCATTTCATTTTTTTTTCTTTTTTTTCTTTTTCCCTTTCTCTTGGGGGGTGGGGGCTGTGGTAGCATTAGGTGTTTTAGGCTTTTTCTTTTTCTTCTAAACTACTGTTAGGGCTTTCTTTACGAATTTTTAAATTATTCGATAGAAGAGATTCAAAAACATTCTGCCTTTTTCGCTGACATGTGGAAAGACTAACATCAATTTGGCTTTATAGTAGAGTAAGCGTGTCTTTACATTTAAAACGCATAGTTTAAGCATTATTTCACAAACAAAATACAGCATAACATTTTGTAAAATTCAGCATTTTAAATTGATAGGACTTAAAGACAGCAGAAAGGAACAATGAATAAAAACTTAATTTTCTTCAAAATGGTCCATTTAGCATTAAATATATTTACTTCAGCCCAGGCTTGTTTAAAAATGTTATCTACAAAATGTGTTTAGAAATCATATTTTTAATATATGTGTATGAAAAAGGATTTGGCATTAAACAACCTACAATGGTTGATATGCCATATAACCCAACCAAACCAAATCCTATATATTTAATATATATGTATAAAGATGAATTGGCATTAAATAACCTTCAATGGTTGATATGCCATTGGATAAAGAAGATTTGTTATTTTATTCGCAGTCATAGTGGTGTCGATTGTTGGTTGTTGAGGTTTATTTGAATGATTATGAGTTTCGTATCCGACTCTTTTTTTCTTCTTCTTACCCCATTAATTTGTTGTCTTTGACAGTGAAAGGCTACAAGAAGATTACAGACAAAAGGAAAGAGACGACGATACGTCATAACTCAAAACTTTTTTTTGGATGTTCACGACTATTCTATGACGAAGAATGTTTTCCTAAACTAGTAGAAAGAGTCACGTTTCCCAGACAAGGTGTTGAAATATATTAGAATCCTTTTTTGGTGCTAAAAGTTTGAAGCTCGTCGTTTGTCCAGTGTGTGTTTTCAGAAAGTATTTTAGCAGAGGCTGTTGCTTACAATACACACAACCTGCCGCTAAAAACAAGACTTAGTAAGCACATGAATTATCCTGCCAGCAGCTGAGAGAAACAAGTCCTTCCAATCGGAGTGGCCTCTGCTTAACTGAGAGATAACTTCTCTTTGGTGCCAGGAAGTGTATCTTTCAGGTAAGCGCGAATTTCGTTTCCTGTCAGTGAGCATTTGTGAAAACGTTATTTTCTAATCTATTCTTTTATTTTTTTATAATCCCCATAAGACCCAACCCAACCAAACCGAAAAATATTTCGTTGATGCTTTTCATAATAAAAACAAAAAGAAGAAAGAAAGAAAAAACGAAGAAAGACTGTCAGTAAAAAAAATCATTAAATTAACGTGGCTAGATAGACTGGGTATATCTGAGCCCAGTCAAGCTGAAGGCATATTTAATGAGGCAATGCATTTCTTGCCTAAATGTAATAAATATTTTTTTAAATCTCTGATGACTTGTATGACCTGTTTTTTAAAGAACACATTTTTATTTCAACTTGTTATTTTCAAATGTCCATTTCAAATGATTTATTCCGTACAGTATAAGGTTATTTAGAGGAATGTATCAATTTTAAAAAAGTGCTAATTAAATTCGTCCGACTAAACCTCAATTACGTGCGAGCCCTTAGTTATCCAGCGAGACAAAAGTCGGCAAAAATCAAAGAAAATGGCAATCTTCTGGAGAGATGGGATGAAGAAAGTGACTGGGGTAGTGTTAAGGAAATACGATATCAGTGAGCTGTACTGATTATAAACATACAAGAAATCTAACTAAAAATTCACGGAGATGCATAAACGCTCTAAAAATGGAAAGGGGACAATAAACAGACGACAATCTCAAAGACGTTGTCCTCACACAATTTTCTTAAAAGTCTCGAAAAAAGAATTAAAATGAATGTTTATATTTACAGAATTATCAAAATTAACATTAAAATACCAAAAAGTTTATTTTTTAATTTCACGCGCAGAGATTTTTTAAAACTATATATTTTAGTTAGAGTAAAGGAATTATTTAAGCATCTAAATTATATACCAAAAGTATATTTTGTTAAAGATTGTGATGACCTAGAGTCGCCACTGTGGTATATTTAGTAGGGTGTTTGCTAATGGCCTAGGTGACCGGGATTCAATCCCTGGTTAAGTCTTGCTAAATACTCAAAAATAGTACTCGATGTGTCCTTGCTTAACACTAAGCATTATAAGGTGCGGATCAAGGGTAAGTGGAGCAATCCAGAGAAAGGAGTAACACCCTCCCCTAAACCTCAGTGCAGTAGCAATTAAAAAGGAACCCTCGACTATGGCCGGCCAACCCATGGGGGTTGAGCACTCTGGCGAAGGAATTTTCGGCTGCCGCTCTCATAATGCAAAGCTCTTCGAACGAATAGAGCACTCTGGTGTCCAATATGGTAGAAAATGTAAACAAACGAACGCTGCTGCTGCTGCTGCTGCTGCTGCTGTTGCTACATAATACCTTATAATTCCCTGGCCGATGTGGTACGCTTGTTGGACAAGTGGTCTGATACAAAATCTAACGTAAAATTGGGCAGGTTTCGATCCCAGCTTCGTGCGTCATACGTGTCTAGCCACACTGAAGAGTTGTGATACAACGAAACAGTCTGTCTGTGGATGACAATATATATATATATATATATATATATATACATTTGTGTGGCAATTACACAAGAATGCTACGTGCCATATTGAACAAATCCTGGAAGCAACATCCCACAAAACAGCAGCTATACGGTCATCAACCTCCCATCTCTAAAACCATTCAAATCAGACGAGCACGATATACAGGAAACAGATGGTGAAGTAAGGGAGAGCTCATAAGCGACGTTCTCCAGTGGACTCCTTCACACAAACGAGCAAGTGTTGGATGTCCGGCAAGAATTTATCTACAACAGTTCAGTACAGACACAGGATGTTATCTTGAGGACCTGCCGAATGCGATCCTATTTACCAACCCCTCCGCTCGGGCAGGATATGACACACGGTCAATTTTTTAAGCGGAGTTCAACAGGTTTGAATTCAGAGTTGTCCTTCTCCTAGACTAGTTGCTTCACCAAGGCTGAAGAACTTAGTCTGTCCTACTATTAACCCATAGCTGGAGGGAGAATAATTGGATTCATACCTTTCCCAAGGGTATTAGTGCTATGTGAAATGCAATCAGTCTTGTCCAGGAATTGAACTCGTATCGCTGTGTCCATATCCTTTGACGATAATCATTACACCACGAGCACCTCCAGAACACCACGGGCACCTCTGTCGAATGCGATGGACGATAGAAACGAATGAAGAGGGAAAATCAGGAAAATGATGATATATATCCGATGAAGATAGAAAATTCGATTGAAGGGGTTCAGTATCCGGATTTTACTACAGCAATCAGGATGTATTTAATTGTCGATACGAATTACCAATTCAAAATAGTAGTTAGAACTTAAATCATGCAGAACGTTGTCTGGATTTCCCAGTTAGAGAAGCAGAAGTAGGCACTGTTCAAATATCTGAGGTAAGTTTAAAGTATGTTTTGCCAGAAATCCTCCCTAAAAAGGGCCAAAATCCACCCTAAAAACTCATAGGTTAAACACACGTGCACATTCACATAGATAGATAGATAGATAGATAGACTTTTTTCTCATTTACCTTTGGACAAGAATCTGAAAGACTTGAATGCGAAGTTTTTATGTTTATGGATGTTATTGATAAATAAATATTTCTACCATTCAAAAGTCAGACACCAGTTTCTTCAGAATAAAAATGAAAATTATGCTTATCTAGGCCCCACGTATGATCAGATACATTACTTAAACCTGTATTTGATATTTAGTGGAAACACACAAACACACACACATATTATAAGATTTTTTTAAAAAGCGTTTGAAAAAGTTGAAATGAAATATTATCAAAAGATATGAAATAGATTATTTCAAAGTTCTAAATCCACACGAAAAAAATTAAAGAATTCTTTCTCAGGTCTAAAAACTTAACCTGTGAGTGAAGTACAATTGTGAGGAAGGAGAAGGAAAAAATTTACATCCAAAAATGTGTGGACCGTAACCTCCTTGTCGAAAAATAAACCTCATTTCCTCAGCCTATGAACTTCTCAGACGACCCTCGTGTCTATATATATATATATATATATATATATATATGCAAATGTAGAAACACTTTGTTAAAAGTATATTTTCTTATGGGAAAGTTAAACACTTTCATCGTAAAATAATATTTCTTTACTATCAAATTGAGAAAGAAAACTATACAGTGTTTGTTTTTACGATGCTTCATTAGGAAAACATTTTCTTCTTCAGTCGGGCACTAAATTGCATTCTTGAGAAAACTGATTGTCAAGTATTAAGTAACGAATTTTTTGTAATGGTACAAGAAATTTTTTTCTTCCATTATAGTCAGTTACAGAAGAAATGTATCGAGATTCCGTTTTGTCTTGAAGTTTTCTCCATAAAAAGACGCTTGAAATGGAGTTACATTTAATCAACGCTTTGAACATACTACGTTGCATCTTCATCAAATGCATCTGCCGTTCCATCTTGATAAAAATAAAATAAAATGTATAACCCCAAGTTATCAGATAACCAAAAGTATCCTTGACACAATTGACATGGGAAATAGTTATGTATGTTTGAGGATCTCTATATATATATTTATAGATATATATGTGTGTGTGTGTGTGTGTGTGTGTGTGTGTGTGTGTGTGTGTGTGTGTGCGGGCATGCGCGTATATTTACAGAAAGAAAGAAACAGAAGCAAAACCCAATAGACTTTCTCACCTAATTTCAAAGTGCTGTCAAGACGCACATGTTCTTCCAATAAACTGTTTTCTGGTCGAGCACCTGCACCAATTTCTCCACTTAATTGCCACAATTTATCTGCACCACTGGATTCTTCAAGTACACAGTAATATATATATATATATATATATATATATATATATATATATATATACTCTAAGGTTGTTCATAGTCTCCTAGCATATATTTTATCTTGAATTTTCCCTATAAAAAGACCCACCAAAGGGTGTAAAATTTAATCAACCAAGTAGGCATACAACACTGAATTCTCATTCAAACCACATGGCTGAAAATACTTGGATGACTCAAAAGTTTTACTGTATTTTAAAACGTCCTCGTCTGCAGAGCGTATATAAATTGGCCGAAGCAGTTTAAGCCGTGGTAGGTACCAGCTGGGGTTGTTAGTATCCTGGTAGTTGATGCATTGGCACTGTAATACCACAGCCTTAAATAAACAATAGGTTTGACGGCAACCTTAGATTTCAGTCGGACCCCGTGGTAACCTCACTGTGATAAGAAGTGACAGACACAAAACACAGCCACAGACTTAGCCATTTCTTTCCCGCTGACCCGGCCGCCGCCTCCCTTGAGGCTTCGTCTTTCATCTGTCTCCTCACTGCTTCTTCCGTTGCTCTTTCTCTGACTGTTCCTGCTGCCTTGAACCACTTTCTAATATATTTTCTTCAAAATATTCCTTAACTAATTCTTTTATTACACGTCCTCCTTAAGACTTTTTGTAACACGTCTATGCAAAACAAGGTTTATTCTCCTTGACCTTTACAAATCGAAACCCTGCCGTCAAAGTTGAACTCCAAGTTTAACTAGAAAACAATAAAATAATTAACTAAAATCCCTAATTATTTAACAATACGTTATTTCATTGCTTTATTTAGGGCCCCATCTATGGGTTAAATAGAACTAGCGGCATACTTATGCTAAACTGAATTGTTTGATTAAACTGAATAGCTTGAAATAGAAATGTTTTTGACAATTAAACCGTACATACATTTAAACTGCGTGCTTATGCTAAACTGAAACCGTACTTACATTTAAACTGTGTGGTTATGCTAAACTGAATTATTTGAAATAGAACTGTTTTTGACATTGAAACTGTATTTACACTAAACGGAATTGTTTAACATAGAACTATTTTGACATGTAACTGTATGTAAACAATATCTGTATTGAATTAACTGACTTAAAACTGCTTGACTAAACATAATAGCTAGAAATAAAATTGTTTTTCATAATTGAATTGTACTTACATTTAAACTGCGTCCTTATGCTAAATTGAATTGTTTGAAATTGAACTGTTTTTGACATTGAAACTTTACTTACACTAAACTGAATTGTTATATATAACTGTTTGAATAAACTGAATAGTTTGAAATAGAAATGTTTTTGACAATTAAACTGTGTACTGATGCTAAACTGAATTGTTTTAAATAGAATTGATTATTTACATAAAAATGGATTTGGCATTAAATAACCTACAAAGGTTGATATGCCATAAAACCCAACCAACCAACCAAAAACATTTGTTATCCAAGAGGTAAAGGAGCAATTGATCATAGTACTGGAACTGGATGGTTCAAGAAATTTCACTCGAGTTCTAAGAACCTAGACGGCCAAGTAAGATGGTCTAAAACCGTAGATTCTGAAGCCATGCTCCCAGCCATAGAGGCAAATCTGTCATGTAGCACTCAGAGAATTACAAAAATATTGCAAAACTTTTAATTCACTGATGTATTTTGGTAAGATCTTACATTGTGATAAAATAGAAATATTTTGCTTATTATTAAAAATGAAATTCTTTCTCTTCATCAAATGAACTAAGAAACTTTGATATTATTGATATGTGACACAATGCTTATACAAATTGTTTTGGTTTCTTTGTTTAATGGCATATCAACCTTTGTAGGTTATTTAATGCCAAAGCCATTCTCCCAGAAGAACAGTAGTGGTACTATTTAACCCATAGCTGGGAGGATAAGAGGGTTCATAGCTTTCCCAAGAGTATTTGCCCGAAAGTGAACGTAATAGCGCGACTGTAGCACGAACTCGCTTACTACGATTCTGCAGTATATCACTTTAACCATGACACCATGAGGACACCCTCATATACAAGTTGTGATCAAAAAGTATTGAGACGAAAGATTCAAATTTTCCTCTTTTTTTAAATCTATAAAACATTTAAATGAAGACGTGTGACGAGCTGAATAACGTATGATAAAGAGATGACGTCTAGACGTCTAGACGTCTAAACTTCTAGTCAGGGACAATTCTTCATGTTTTTGACAAGTCATGTTTGGCAAAAAAAAAACAGGATTATGTTAGTTTGGCATGGTTTTATGGCATATCAACCATTGTAGCTTATTTAATGCCAAATCCTTTTTCATACACATATATTAAAAATATGATTTCTAAACACATTTTGTAGATAACATTTTTAAACAAGCCTGGGCTGAAGTAAATATATTTAATGCTAAATGGACCATTTTGAAGAAAATTAAGTTTTTATTCATTGTTCCTTTCTGCTGTCTTTAAGTCCTATCAATTTAAAATGCTGAATTTTACAAAATGTTATGCTGTATTTTGTTTGTGAAATAATGCTTAAACTATGCGTTTTAAATGTAAAGACACGCTTACTCTACTATAAAGCCAAATTGATGTTAGTCTTTCCACATGTCAGCGAAAAAGGCAGAATGTTTTTGAATCTCTTCTATCGAATAATTTAAAAATTCGTAAAGAAAGCCCTAACAGTAGTTTAGAAGAAAAAGAAAAAGCCTAAAACACCTAATGCTACCACAGCCCCCACCCCCCAAGAGAAAGGGAAAAAGAAAAAAAAGAAAAAAAAATGAAATGAATTCCCCCCCCCCAGTAGACCGCCTCCAAAGCTACCTAAAATTTCAGTAGTAAATAAAAGTCAAAACGAAGAAGAAGCATTTGAACTCAGGAGCCAACTGGAAGAAATATATCAATATTGGTCAGTATGTCTTTAAGTCCTATCAATTTAAAATGCTGAATTTTACAAAATGTTATGCTGTATTTTGTTTGTGAAATAATGCTTAAACTATGCGTTTTAAATGTAAAGACACGCTTACTCTACTATAAAGCCAAATTGATGTTAGTCTTTCCACATGTCAGCGAACAAGGCAGAATGTTTTTGAATCTCTTCTATCGAATAATTTAAAAATTCGTAAAGAAAACCCTAACAGTAGTTTAGAAGAAAAAGAAAAAGCCTAAAACACCTAATGCTACAACAGCCCCCCCCCCCCCAAGAAAAAAAAAAAATTTTTTAAGCTCTATAATTCCTGAAGCCTGCTAGGTTCCCAACTGTAGTAAAAAAAAAAAAAAAAAATGAAAAACCTAGGAAAAGTCCCAATACAGCAAAAAAAAAGCACAAGTCAGTACCAGTGAAAGTCATACGAAAGTACCTTAATGTTGGACTTTAACTAAGTTAAAACTTAAAACTTAAACCAAAATTACCCTCCCCCTTTTTTTTTTTTTTTTTTTTTTTGCGTACACATGGGAAGCAGCATGATGTACGTAAAGGTATTTGAATAAACCCATGTACGACCAAACTCAATACCTGAACGGGTCCTGGACGTGAGTTTGACGACTTTACGCTCAGGATCGCTAGTTCGATCGGGGAACTACTGCTGCTCCTCTATAAGAGTGGCTTCTATAGAAGAGAATAAAACAGCCATCGAAAGATAACCATGACCCACACTCAAACCACTTACACAAACCGCATCGCTCTTAGCGCGGGTAAAAAAGGGGCGCGTCCTGCTGAGGTTGGAGCCCTGGCCTCGGTGTTCGAAAAATCAGCTACAGAGCTCAGACAATCAAAACTACTAAAATGCAAGCAAACACTACAAATAGCCACATTTAACGTAAGAACCTTAAATAGAATAGGACAACTCCCAGAGCTAATCGCATCGGCCGAAGAACATAAGATAGACATAATATGCATACAAGAACACAGATACACGCACACAGAAGATATCAAATATCACGAAACTGGCAATGGCTGGTCGCTCGCCACTGTATCCGCATGGAAAAACTCTGTCAACGCCGCAGTAGGAGGGGTAGGATTACTTATAGGACCTAGAGCATTAAAAACGCTTAATAGCGTTGAGAAAATACAACCTAGAATGATGGCAGCTACATTTAACGGAAACCCCAGAGCAACAATCATCTCATGCTACAGCCCCACCAATGTTAGTGAAGAAAATGAACTAGACACCTTCTACGATGAGTTATCCTCATTAGTGCGTAGCATCCCGAAACACATGTTAGTCATTGGCGGAGACATGAATGCCTAAATCGGGAAAAACGGAAACAACAAATACAGCCCCCACAACACGTCAAATAGGAATGGGCAACATCTAACAGATTTCATGATAGAAAATAGATTAGCATGCCTCAATACAAACTACCAAAAAAGAGAGGGCAAACTATGGACATACACGTACGCAAACAATACTAAAGCTCAGATAAACTACGTCCTTATAAACAAGAAATGGAAAAATAGTGCATTGAATTGCGAGGCATACTCCTCTTTTGAGGGTGTGTCCACCGATCACCGAATAGTCACGGCGAAAATACGGTTAAGCCTACGAAAAAACGCCAAACGAACAGCGACCACCAAACACTATGACTGGGCCCTATTAAACAACAAAGATATAAGAGATAAATACGTATTAGAATTAAGAAACAGATTCGAAACACTACAAGAAAAGACGGAAAAAAGTACACCAAACGACGAATATGAAAATTTCGTCAATGCACACCTCGAGGCAGCAGCAAAATACATTCCAACAAAAATTAAAACTAAATATAGAGTCCCATGGGAAACTTTAGCGGTGAGAGAAAAACGTGCACTAGTGAAAACAGCCTCCAAAAACTATCGAAAAAACCCAACAAACACAAATGCCTTAAAACTAAAAACGGCACAATATCAATTAGCAGGCATATATATAAAGGAACAGACAGAATACATTCAAAATCAGATAGATAAGATTAGAGACTCGGTGGAAGATAGACAATCTAGAATAGCCTGGCAAACAATACACGAAGTGAGCAGAAGAAAGAACACAGCCAAAGCAAAACTTAAAGCAGCAAATCAACAAGAAAGAATAAAACTGTGGAAACAGCACTTCGAAAACTTACTTGGAAACCCACCAAAAATAACGCATGAACCAATCACCAGAATAATTAGCAAACAATTAGACATTAAACTAGGACCGTTAACACTAGAAGAACTCGACTCGGTTCTCAGAAAAATTAAAAATAGGAAAGCTGCAGGGTTGGACGAAATTCCCCCGGAAGTATGGAAGACCAGACAATTCGACGACATACTGCTCCGCCACTGCAACGCAGTATACAATCAAAATCCGATAGATAGATGGATGAAGGGATGCATACTCCCCTTCCCTAAAAAGGGGGACCTCGGATTAGCCAAAAACTACCGAGGCATAACACTTACATCCATAGCTGCCAAAATCTACAATGCCCTCCTACGAAACCGAATAGAACCCAAAATCGACAACATACTTAGAAAAAAACAAAATGGCTTCCGAAGAAATAGATCCACGACCTCACAAATATTAACCATCCGCAGAATCCTTGAAGGTGTACGGGCAAAGAACCTACAAGCGACATTAATATTTGTCGACTTTACCAAGACTTTCGACTCCATTCACAGAGGAAAGATGGAACAAATCCTACTAGCGTACGGCATACCTAAAGAAACCGTAGCGGCAATAACGATTCTCTATAGAAACACTAAAGTAAAAGTACGATCACCGGATGGAGAGACAAAATAATTTGACATTGTAGCTGGAGTACTACAAGGGGACACGCTGGCCCCGTACCTCTTTATCATTTGTCTAGACTACGTACTTAGAACATCGATTGACAAAATCAAAGAGAATGGCTTCGAACTGACGAAGAAAAGAATGCGACGCGGAAATTGTCTAAAATCCCTAAATGGGATTTTATTTTCGCACGTGTGAAGACGGGGCAGGTTGGCACTTGATCCCCTACAGAAATAAGTCCTGTTCAGAGTTCTTTTCTCGGGCAGATAAGAACTGGCATATTACGTGAGGGAATAATTTAGGGCCAGACTGGCCACCGCTGGCAAAGGGGTCCAAAATTTCACACTATCACACACCCACCAGGCCACTAAACTTCTTTCCCTCGGATGATTGAAGAATACGGGCCTATAGGTCTTAGTGGTAATAATATTAATATTGCTATAGTGGTAGTCGGTAACTCCGGTTTTCCGTGTGATACTTTAGGAATTAATAGGACAGTTTTAAGCAAGATAATGTAAGGCGAATAGAAGCTGAAAGGAAAGCATGGAATAATAACATAGACCACATGGTATAATGAAAATACATAGGTTCTTTACTACGGTTATATACATATATATGTTCAAAGTGTCAAAAATATATAATAGGATAGTCCATGAATATGAATGTCTTTTCTCGGCTTTTATCCTTTTTCAAATTGAGAGAGAATGGTAAACAAAATTTGGGTGTAACGGAAAAATGTCCCAAAGTTACTTATCTTATTTTTTTGACGGGGTTCCACTGGAGAATTTCTCTTCTTTCACGGGCTAGTAGACTTGGTACTGTTTTTAATGCTGGCTTGAGAGACTCAGGTCTCTCATGTCTCAGTCTTTTGTCTTTAGCCCGGAGTGAAATGGCTGTCGTCCGTCTGCCACGAGACTTGTCCAAAAACTACCTTTTTTTGTATTTACTTCCGTTGAGGGGAAGGGGACCCCACTTCCGTTTGAGGCTCCCGCCAATCATTTGGCTTCATTTTTCTTTCCCCTTCCGATGTCCGGCGACCCAAGGTCACTTAAGTGCAAACATCTGTGCGACCCACATTCTCTCATAACGGTCACTTTTTGACTGCTAGATAATTTTAGTTCAACGGGGGAGAGAGAGTATCATTCCCACCTCACTCGTCTCCGTGAGCCATCACGTGACACCTCCCCGCTTAAGAGAAGAAAGGGAGATGAATAGAAATACCATAGACAAAAAAAAGGCAATTCAATTCACTGTTCTTTCTCCTTTTCTTTGACTTTTTTTTTTCACTTTACTTTTCTTTCATCCCCTTTCTTCTTCACGCTTTAATGAATTCTTTCCTTTTCCTTTTTTTTTCGTCCTTCCTAATTTTCACTATAGGGGAAAACAATTTCTCTTCTCTTTCTTTCTCTCTCTCTCTCTCTTTTCTTTTTCTTTAATCTCGTTTTCCTTTCTTTCTTTTCCTCTCTCGGCTTTTGGCCGTATTATATTTCAAACCTTGAGGAGGTAAGTCCTTCTTTCTTTCTTCGTCATTTTTGACGACTTTATAATTTTAATTGCCAAGCTTTGGGGAGAAAACTTCCTTTTCTTTTCTCTCTTTCCCCTATTCGTCACTTGTTGACGAACCACTTTCTCGTCCATCTCATATTTCAACATTGGGGACGAGAATTCCTCATTTCCTTTAGTTTCTCTCTCTCTCTCTTTCTCTCTCTCAACAACTATGAGGGAATATTCTGCTACTACATTTTCGTAGGGCGTTAGAGAAATAAACCTGGGTACTTTTTTATTAATTTTTCTAAGCCCTCTCTCTCTGAAACAGACAACTGGCCTAATTTTTCCTCGAATTTATTCGGCATTGCCGAGTTCTCAATTTTTCGAGGTTGGCCTTCTTGGCGGACATCTCTTCAATTTGTTTGTATGACACACTTGTGTCTTCTTCTTTCCCTCGTTGGTATCAATTCTGTATGTCCTCTTGTCTATTCTCTGTGATATTACGTAGGGACCTATATATCGTCCACCACAGTGGGGTCCTTTATTTGATGATAGTAGCAGGACTTCATCGCCCTTCTTAAATTCTTCCTTCTTAGCCACTTGTGAGGGTCCTCTTATTTTCCTCTTATCCTCTCGATAAGTATTAGGGAATTTATTCCTAATATTCGTTGGACCTTCGTCCTTTTTCTGACGACTGGTCCTTTTATCTTCTTGTTTATTGAGGGGTGGAAGGTTCACTTCTTTTCTTTCCACCTTCTCACTTTGCGAGCGACTATGTCGTTTGTGCCGCCCACGTGGCTCAGCCGCCATCTTGTCTCCATGCTGGGCGTTCGTTCTCGCCATCTTTCTTTCTTCATTTTTGGCGCTAATTTTCGCCAACTTCTTTCCATGTTTGGCGTTCATTCTCGCCATCTTTCCATCTTCATTTATGGCGCTTATTTTCGCCATCTTTTCCGGGTGACACTTTTTTGTTCTTACTTCATTTCCCAGTATGAGGGAAATTCCTTTCATCGGTAGCTTGTCTACCACACCAACTTTAATTGGTCCATTTTTCCACTGGGACTTTAGGGTTATTTTACACAGCGGTATTTTTACCCTCTTTCCGCCGATACCCTCTATCATCACAGTCTCACGTGTTGCTTCTATTACCCTTTTAGGTAATTTATTTCGTAGAAGTAACGACTGAGATGCTCCGGTATCTCGTAAAATTGAGACTTCCACTGGTCCTCCGTGTGGGCCTTTTATCATCCCTTTTTTCGTCCAGGGTCGATAGGACTGGTTCCCTCTAGGTGTTGTCACAGCTCCTTGAGGTTTTCTCGGCTGGGTCTGGTTTCTTTCAGGACCTTTTCCAAGCTGACACCTTATGGCTATGTGACCAGCCTTTCCACATTTGTAGCAGACCACTGTTCTGCTGCTACTTTGGAAGGTCCTTCTATTTTCTTCCTTGGGTCTTCCTTCAGGGCTTAACTCAGCTTTGAATTTCACTCTGTTTCCCGTGAACGTTTTTTCCTTCGTTTTTCGGTGTGTGAGGATGTATTCGTCTGCTAGTGCGGCCATTTCATAGGTCACGTCAGTTTTTCTTTCACTTAGGTGAACCCTGACTTCTTCTGGCACACAGTTTAAAAATTCTTCAGCTAATATTAGCTGCCGGAGTTTCTCAGCATCTCCGTCTATCCTCTTAGAGTCACACCACTTATCCAGTGCATTCTCTTTTTCTCTCAGAAATTCCACATAAGACTGGTTTTCAGTTTTTCTCTGTGTTCTGAATTTCTGTCTATAAGCTTCTGGAACCAATTCGAAGCTTTTAAGAACCGCTGCTTTCACCAAATCATAGTCGGTGCAATTTTCTGTCGGCAGAGTTGCATATGCTCTCTGTGCTTTTCCTGTCAGCACAGTTTGGAGTAGCATCGACCAGCATTCTTTCGGCCATCCAAGATTTAGCGCAGTTCGCTCAAAATGTGCGAAGTATCCGTCCACGTTGGCTTCTTCAAATTTTGGGACTAGCCTCGCTTGCTTCGTTACTTCGAAACTGTCATGGCTTTCTTTGCGTCCTCTTATTGCCAAGTCAACTTCTCGCAGCCTTGTTTCTTGCTGAATTTTTATTTTCTCCAGTTCCATTTTATTTCTCTGTAGTTCCATTTGTGCTTGTATTTTAATTTTCTCCAGTTCAATTTCTTCTGGAGTCATTCTTATCATTTCCGTTGGTAGCTCTTCTAATACTGCTTCCTCGAAAACATTTTCGTCGACCATGTGTCTTGCTATTCTTATAACGAGTTCATGTTTCCTCATAGAATTTTCAACCTTTAATTCAAGCTTCTCGCCAATTTTCATTATCTCACTTTTTCTCAGCTTCTCCAACTTTTCCATGGAGGGTTCTTTTAAAAAGTTCTCTATTTTGTCCATTTTTTTCTTTAATTTTTCCAAACAGTTATATCAACAAGTAATTTGACTGTTTCAACAATATTCCTTTTTTTCTTTCACGGTCTCCCAGGGTAGATTTAAACGGCAGGAATTGTCACACGACTACAAGCAATAAATATTATTTATAATAATAAATCCCGGACGTGAGCCCCCATTTTAGGTCTGCATGAGGTCGGGAATTAAAGATTAAAATATCCCCGGACGAGATACCATAAAAGGTCTGCGACGCGAAATTGCGATAGTCCCAAAACGGGACTTTATTTTCGCACGTGTGAAGACGGGGCAGGTTGGCACTTGATCCCCTACAGAAATAAGTCCTGTTCAGAGTTCTTTTCTCAGGCAGATAAGAACTGGCATATTACGTGAGGGAATAATTTAGGGCCAGACTGGCTACCGCTGGCAAAGGGGTCCAAAATTTCACACTATCACACACCCACCAGGCCGCTAAACTTCTTCCCCTTCCGATAATAGAAGAATACGGGCCTATAGGTCTGAGTTGTAATAATATTAATATTGCTACCGTCGGCAACTCCGGTTTTCCGTGTGATACTTTAGGAATTAATAGGACAGTTTTAAGCAAGATAATGTAAGGCGAATAGAAGCTGAAAGGAAAGCATGGAATAATAACATAGACCACATGGTATAATGAAAATACATAGGTTCTTTACTACGGTTATATACATATATATGTTCAAAGTGTCAAAAATATATAATAGGATAGTCCATGAATATGAATGTCTTTTCTCGGCTTTTATCCTTTTTCAAATTGAGAGAGAATGGTAAACAAAATTTGGGTGTAACGGAAAAATGTCCCAAAGTTACTTATCTTATTTTTTTGACGGGGTTCCACTGGAGAATTTCTCTTCTTTCACGGGCTAGTAGACTTGGTACTGTTTTTAATGCTGGCTTGAGAGACTCAGGTCTCTCATGTCTCAGTCTTTTGTCTTTAGCCCGGAGTGAAATGGCTGTCGTCCGTCTGCCACGAGACTTGTCCAAAAACTACCTTTTTTTGTATTTACTTCCGTTGAGGGGAAGGGGACCCCACTTCCGTTTGAGGCTCCCGCCAATCATTTGGCTTCATTTTTCTTTCCCCTTCCGATGTCCGGCGACCCAAGGTCACTTAAGTGCAAACATCTGTGCGACCCACATTCTCTCATAACGGTCACTTTTTGACTGCTAGATAATTTTAGTTCAACGGGGGAGAGAGAGTATCATTCCCACCTCACTCGTCTCCGTGAGCCATCACGTGACAAGAAGCAGAAGATACCCCGCAACAACAACTACCGACGCCGACTACGCCGATGACATAGCGATACTGGCAAATACACCTGACCAAGCCGAAACACTTCTGCATAGTTTGGAACGAGCAGCAGCAAGCATAGGCCTCTATGTTAATGCACACAAAACGGAATATATGTGCTATAATCAAACGGGGGACATCTCCACTCTAGAAGGAACCCCTCTTAAACTAGTAGACAAATTCACGTACCTAGGAAGCAGCGTCGAATCAACCGAAAAGGACATCGAAACGAGGCTAACGAAAGCATGGACAGCTATCAATAGGCTATCGATTATATGGAAATCAGACCTAACCGATAAAATGAAACGCAGTTTCTTCCAGGCAGCGGTCACATCGATACTGCTATATGGATGCACTACATGGACGCTAACAAAACGGCTGGAGAAGAAACTAGATGGCAATTACACAAGAATGCTGCGTGCAATCCTGAACAAGTCCTGGCAGCAACACCCTACAAGACACCAACTGTACGGCCACCTGCCCCCTATCACGAAAACTATTCAAGTTAGACGAACCAGACATGCAGGACACTGCTGGAGAAGCAGAGATGAACTCATAAGAGATGTACTCTTATGGATCCCCACACATGGCCGCGCAAAAGCAGGGCGACCAGCACGAACGTACATTCAGCAGCTATGTGAGGATACAGGTTGTTGTCCTGAAGACCTACCTAGGGCGATGAACGATAGGGAGGAGTTGCGAGAGAGGGTCAGGGATATCCATGCTACCAGCACGATATGATGATGATGAAATTTATATAGCTTCAATAGCGATATGAGTGTAAATTTTGGAAAACTTTTGTGCGTGTATGTGCGTTTGTGTATATGTATGTGCATGTTTTGTGTATGTGTGTGTGTTTGTGTATTTATGTGTGTTTATATGTGTGTGTGTGAGTGTGTTTGTGTATATATGCGTGTTTATATGTGTGTGTGTTTGTATGTGTGTGTGTGTGTGTGTGTGTGTGTTTGCATATGTGTGCGTGTGTGTGCGGGCACTATGTCGATCTTTATGTCCAAAAAATATGTCTGCGCTTGAAGAGTATCAACACCACTCCGCTAATTGAGTCAGATTGCATTTGTCTGGATTAAAATTCTTTAAAATTACTAAAATCTTGAGTTAAATTATTTATTTATTTAGAAATACCTTGAAAATTCCCACATATATATAATATGTAATATGTGTATGTATATTAGTAGTAAGTTGGCGAACATTGTCGAGGGTGACCCGAAGGCACCATTTTCGATAGCTACTACACCAAGGTGTAGGGGAGGGCGCTACTCCTTTCCCTGGATTTCTCCACTTTACCCTTGATCCATACCTTATAATGCTGAGTGTTAAGCAAGGAGGCATCAAGTACCATTTTTTGAGTATTTGGTATGACTCGACCTGGAGATTGAACCCAGGTCTCCCGGGCCATTGGCGAACACTCTAACCATTATGCCAATGTCAGGTTCATGTATACATTTATGTATATATACGTCTATAATACAAATCATCGGAGGGAATAATATTCATACACAAGCACATACATACATACATACAATGATTACTGGCTAAGTATGGTATAATAAGTTGATTTATTGTTTTTGTGAGTTCATATTATGACATAAAATCAATACAAGAAATGATTCAGATTCTACATAGACTGAAACCAATAATGGAATATTAGCTTCACTTGATGTTGAAAATTTGTTTATCAGTCAAAGAAACCATTGATATTATTGTATATGATATCTATAACAACATATCCTTCCCTCCTCTTAAAATCAACCCTAACATACTTCGTGAAATATTCTTAACATGCACTATTGAAGTTCAGTTTTACGACAACCTGCGTAACTTCTACATACAAAAAGACGGTGTGTCTATGGGATCGGTCCTGGACCCGATTTTCAGTAGATTCTATATGTCCGATTTTGAAATAAAATATTTAATCGCATTAAAAAACTCAATATACCTAAGATATGTTTATGATGTACTTATTCTTACTATCGATACTAATGAAATAAATATACTACAAAGCACCTTCCAAAAAATTTAGTTCTAAATTTTACCCATGAACTAAACAAAAACAATAATATCTCTTTAGATGTTCTGATTGACACAAATAATAATGTTAATAACTTATCTGTCTCAACTTAAAAAACACTAATAACAACTCCGGTATCCTCAACTTTAAAAATGAATGCCCTTTCCGATATAATTTAGCAACCATTAATAACCTAATATCTTGTGCAAAATTAATTTCCTCCCGCAAAATAATATTTCATAAAGAATTAAAAAACATTTTTAAAAAACTCTCATCAATAATGGGTTCCTTATCTACATTGTTGATGAACAAATTAAACGAACGATTAAAAATGTTAGCCAACAAAATAAACACTGCAACACTCCACATAATAAACAAGCATTTAATAAACTTTTTATAGCAACCAAATAAACTACAATTATAAATAAGATGGAAATATTTTTAAAATATTGATTCAAACAAAAATTCTCCCCGCTGATGCCAATAAAAAATAAAACGTATCATTTACTATGATAAATGTAAAACCTCTTACTTGGTTATCAACAATAATTCCTCCCTCCCCCTCAATTGGTGTTTTGCAAAAAAAAAAGAAACATTGTATATCAATCTAAATGTCTTTTAGGAAATTGTATCTCTGAAAACAAAAATATATACGGCGGTTGAACTTCAACTACCTTAGCGAGGAGACTCGCCATGCATCTTTCCAACACCAGCCCAATATCCACAACATCTAAATAACCATTCCTGCCCTATAACTGAATATCGGAAAATTCTTACCGATAACACAACAATATTAGAGCAGCAAAATAGCAAAGAAAGATTATAAATTCTTTAAGCCCTCCACATTTGAAATAAAAATCCTAACCACAATAAAATCAACTTTTCATCCAGTACTAATGTACTCAATTGTCTTTTAAGCTATTGCTGCCATTTATAGAACCAAATTTTAAAAACAAACGTTACAACATAACACTAGTACAAACGATAATCGCTTAATTCTTACAAAGTGGTAATGTACTTGCAAAGGTTGTATCGCTTTTCCAATATACACATTCACTGATGATGGCTCAGAAACCAACTATCAAGGAAGGTTTATCCGACCGGATATGTAACAACCATACGACAGACAAAAGATATTGTTAAACGAAATAGGTCTTAACGAAGAAATCCTACCCAAATACACGCACACACACACACACACACACACACACACACTTATATATATATATGTATATATATTTATATACATTCAAGAAAAACCAAAATTCGATCACTTTAGGATAATAAATTTATTTCCATCCTGCTAAGAGCATTGATATGAATCAATAATTTCAAAAAAATTGTTAAGGATTTCTTCAGATCCAACATGGAGATAATGAATAATTAACAATATATATAAACCTGTTCCCTGCAAATATTCGGTACTTTTTTAATTACTTAATTGTTCTGTGACTAATTCTTATTTCTGATTCTTTTCTTTTTTCCAATTCGTCACTTTCTTTTTACAATATATATATATATATACCAACCCCTCCGCACAAGCAGGATATGACACAAGATTTATTTGAAAGCAGATTTTAACAAGTTTGAATTTAGAGTTTTCCTTCTTCTAGACCGGTTGAAATACCATGGTTAAAGAGCCGAGTCTGCCCTACTATTTACCCAAAGCTAGAGAAAGAATAGATGGATTCATACTTTTTCAAATTATGGCCGTTTCAGTAGTACTGTGTGGCTTCACCGCCTTTACTTTCACGAAATTCCAACAGGAAAGAAGAAAAGAATGAAATGAACTATACAAGAACGCTGTGCTGTTTCGAACACATCCTGGAAGCAGCACCTCACAAAACAGCAAATATACGGCCACTTGCTTTCCATCGTACAAACCATTCAAGTAAAACAAACAAGATATATGTGGTTTTACAGAAGTTAAAGGATGAATTCAAAACTTACGTTGTCTTATGGATTCCTGCACATGGACATACCAGTGCTGACCGAAAAGCAAAGATTTACATATATTAGCTCTATGTGGAGATTGATAGAGGACCTGAAAGGAGCAATAAACAATAGAGTCGGATGGAGACAGAAAGAGAGAGGGTGAGAGAGAGAATTAGGGAATTAACTACTTGATAATGATATATACGTGGTGCCTTCAATAAGTTTCCAGACTTTTTTGTACGGGCATTTAAAATTGTCGTAGACACTTGAAAATTTACTATGTTATTGCTATATATCTTATGAGATGATTGACCAATTTTTATGATTTCAGGTTCAAATGAACAGCTACAGCAGCAATTGGAATACACCCTACTAAAGCCTGATTGTCACAGCTGGTGAAGTTCAAAAATGCAATCTGGACGGGAGGACACTTTAGAAGAACGATATGCAATAAAATTCTGTTTTAATCTTGGAAAATTACCCCGGAAACGTCTGGAATGCTTCAGACTGCTTTTGGACCACCTTGCATGAATCGAGCATCAGTTTTTGAGTAGCATAAGAGATTCAAGGAAGGAAGGGAGTCTGTGAGGGATGATGAGAGGTGTGGGAGGAGTAAGGAAGACAATAGACCAGAGTTGATTGGCCAAAGGGTTCGGGTTAGGGTTACTATGTTGAGGTTTTAAGGGAGTTCAGGAAGAGATTCCTTGGGAAGAGGCCAGCACTCTTTAAATCGGGTCAGTGGCATTTCCACCAGGACAATGCACCAGTCCACAACTACATCCTTGTAAAAGACTATTTGACCAAGGTGGGTATCAACACAGTTCCTCAGCCTCCATGTAGTCCAGACCTTGCTCCCTGTGACTTTTGGTTATTTCCTAAGCTCAGAGGCTGTCGTTATGAAAGAAGCTGTGACGAAGGTCTTTGACACGTTCACTCAAGAGAACTTCCATGAGGCCTTCCTGAAGTTGTTGGAACAGTACAACAAGTGCATTGCAGCCGGAGGAGATTACTTGGAAGGGTACTAGAGTTTCCTGTGTGTACTATCAATAAAAGTGCCTATACGATGAAAGTCTGGAAACTTATTTAATGATCCTCGTATTGGAGGGTCATTCAATAAATAATTTTGCCTAAGGAAATGGCAGTAGGAAGCAATGTTTGTAACTGCACTTTTTTTCAATCAAATTTATAGTGATGGGTTTTTCATGTCTGACTGTCGCGCCCGGACATTTTTCTTTACCCGAAAGTCTGTGTGCTTTGACTCCTTGGACTTTCTTTTCGATTCATAGTGACCAATCCATTTTAAGCCCATTTGTAAATACTTTTTTTTACTAAAACTTGCTCCTCCGTAAACATCACAACTTGTTCTGTAAATTTCACATGGTTTGCACTTCTCAGCAAACAAAAAAATTGATGATAGATCTCTGTTCACGCCTAGAGGACTCTGTTTGATTTTCTACTATTTTGAGTAGCCTCAAAACAAATATTTTTGAGGGATTAAAATATTTTTTTCTTTAAACCAATTCTCAACAATGCAAAGTTTAAATTTTAAAAAATTCCGAAAAAAAATTTATTTTGCTTTTTCAAAAAAGTCTCCTTATTTAATGAATGACCCTCGTATATATATTAATATTATAGTTTTTCTTTTATCATAATTAGAAAGTGCTTAATATTGGTGATAGAGCTTATACTTCAAATTTCAGATTACGTAGATACAGACGGCGCTTGGTGACTGTCATTTTCTCGCCTATGTGGTCACCAGACTAAGAGCTCTTTAACTAAGAACTACACATGATAGTGAGAATTCTTTATTCAGCAATATAGAAAACTATACATATATATATATATATATATAATGCAGAACACTACTGAAGAAGCAGGAAGTGACATTTTTCCATGGATCCCAACAAATTGAAGTTCCAGTGTTGGCCGACAGTAATAACTTATTAGACTAGTCGGCTGAGGCTGCAGCATACATCGACTGCATCTCTACAGAGGGATAAGACTCCCGCAATGAGTGTCCTAGATATGACACTAAACAATCTGATGGTGAGACTCCTGTAATGCTGGAGCTTTGGGGAATATGGAGTATCCCTTTATTGCCATCGCTTCCATGTCCACTGTGGCCCGGAGTGGTAGCACCTGATAGGGTCCTATCTATGAGTCAAATAGAACTAAACTGTGTACATTTGCTAAACTGAATTATTTGAAATAGAACTGCTTTAACATTTAACTGTACGTAAACAAAAACTATACTTATACTAAAGTGAATTGTTTGAAATAGAACTGTTTATATGTGGGATGGATGATAGGGATGAATGGAGAGAGAGAGAGAGAAGAAAATCCGTGCTATAAGCGTGACTTGATGATATATATATATATATATATATATATATATATATATATATATATATATATATATGGGGGTGGTGAACCAAAGTAATAAAACAAATAGGAGTATTGATTTTATGTTTTTTATTTGTTTTATTCTTCTCAACGAGTACCAACCTTGCGTCATCGTCAGGAAAAGATTTCATGAAAAGAAAAACTGACTGTTACAAAGCACCGTTGACACTGTCTATACAATCCTAACTTAAATGTACACGCTCTATCAATGATATTGAACGCTTTCTACAAGTATAGCAAACACGCACACACATACACACACACACACATATATATATATATATATATATATATATATATATATATAAATATATTGTTTTTTCAATCATCAAGTAGATATACTTGACTACCAGTACGTTTTACGTCGCTTTCCTTATAGCATAATTCCTTTAAAAAAATTTTTTGAATTTATAAAATAATTTTCTTTTCATGAAATCTTTTCCTGACGTTTTTTATAAATTCAAAAAAAAAATTTAAAGGAATTGTGCTATAAGGAAAGCGACGTAAAACGTACTGGTAGTCAAGTATATCTACTTGATGATTGAAAAAACAATATATATATATTTATATATATGTCTGTGTGTGTGTGTGTGTGTGTGTGTGTGTGTGTGTGTGTGTGTGTGTGTGTGTGTGTGTGTGTTTGCTATACTTGTAGAAAGCGTTCAATATCATTGATAGAGCGTGTACATTTAAGTTAGGATTGTATAGACAGTGTCAACGGTGCTTTGTAACAGTCAGTTGCTTGCCAATATGCTTCTCTCTCTCTCTCCCCCCACTCTCTCTCTCTCTCTCTCTCTCTCTCTCTCTCAAATAAAGCAATTTGACATGTGTGTGTGTGTGTGTGTGTGTTTGTCTTTTCTGTTCTTATGTGGAGTGAATCTCTTGATACCAAGCCAAGGAGGGGGTGATGTGTGCAAGCCCGTCACAAGCCGAGCGTGCCAAGGTAAATTTGGCCCGTAATGAAATACATTAGCAAATAATGCGTGTCAAGATAATATGTATTATTTTACGCGACATCAAAGTGATTCATTCAGCCCAGAACTCCAAGGAATTACCACCGCCAAAACAACACAGCAAATACTCAACACACAAAATAAATTAATTATCTTATATCTCCATAGTTCGACGGTTGCTTTTTTTGCACAGACATATTTTTTTCAGAATCAGAACAGATTTTTTTTTTTTTGGGTTTTCAGATTTGTCCATAAGTTTAAAAAATCTTATTGGAGGAAAAAAAAAAGACGAAAAACAACGTAGCGTTGCCTTTTGTGTTTTTTAAGTTTTTAAATAAAAGAAATGATTTTAATTCATAAACGAGAACTTCAAAGACAAGAAACAAACGATATCCTACAGAAACTATTACTGGCGCAGACTACGCAGATGATCGAAAGCTTCTGCTGACTACGTCTGTCCAAGAGGTATTGGTCTCTACGTGAACTCAGATAAAATTGAGTTTATATGTTTTAATCAATATGGTGCCATCTTCTCAATAAACAGCTAGCCTCTAAAATCAGTAGACCAGTTCATATACCTCGGTAGCAATATCTCATCAACTAAAAGTGATGTCAACATATGCATAGGTAAAGCATGGACGGCTTTATTTTTGCATACAAAAATCTGATTTTTCTGATAAAATAAAACAGGAATTCTTCAAAGCTGTTGTAGTGTCAGTACTATTGTATAGCTGAACCACTTGACTCTAACGAAATGCTTGGAGGAAAAGCTTTATGGGGATTACACGATGATGATGATGATGATGATGATGATGATGATGATGATGATGCAAGTGTTTTTAGGTCGTCACATAAGAAAATAACGATCCACCGTATGTGAATATTGAATTTTATCTTAACTCAGCAAAAATCAATGTGAACTTTTTGCCAGGGAATTATCATCTAAACATGTTGATAGCATAAATTCCTTTCTTTAGCCATCCCTCCCGATTGTTCATCGTTCGGGTTAAGTCCTCTCGACAGCATCTAGTGTCCACACAAGCTTTTGAATGTAAGTCTTTGCTGGTCGACCAATACTGGTGTGTCCATATGAAGGATTCCATGAGAGAACATCACTTGTGAATTCGTCCATACTTCACCAGCGGTACCCACCATATGTTGTTTGTCTTATTTAGATGGTTTGTGTGATAGGTGATTAGTGGCCGTACAACTGCTGTTTTGTAGCGTGATACTTCAAGGATTTGTTCAAAGAAAGCACTCAAGGTTCTTGCATGGTTCCTTTTAACCTTTTCTCCAGGTGTTTCCTTAAAGTCGAAGGAGTGCAATGATACTTTAGTACCGACATGGATTTCTGCTGAACTGTGTATGCATAAATCTTAATGAACTTTGTGTTTAAACTAGAAAAGTCTCAAATGTTATAAATAATTAAAAGAATTAGTCGTATTGGAATATTAATTTAGTTCTATTGGCATCAGATTCAGTTATTAATCAAAGAGACAATGTAATAAAATAGAAAATCCGTTCATAGTTAGATTTTACCAGCCAACACTAGTAACCGCTCGTAAAACGAAAGTTATTCACGGTAAACCTTTATACAGTCTTTAACACTTAACTACTAAATACCAAAATAAAATAATTGGATATGTGGTAATAGAAAATAAACGCAGATCGACGAAATGGAATTTTTTTTTTAAATGGACTGGAAAAAGTTTTATCTTTTTTTAAATACTGGATGCTATAATATAATCTTGTGCATCAATAACAGGAAAGAACGACAGACATGTTGGTCCCAAAGATTACTAACATTTATTTCTTCATGTTACATTTTTCTTCTGACTGGTCTCAAAAAGGAAGACGTTGAGTGTTTTTGTCGATGGAAGAAAGAAAACATACCCTTTCAATTATAATGCAGTGCCTCCTCAACCTTAATCGGGGAGAAGTTTCACTTAAGTCACAAATATTACTCAGTCAAGTCACAGTCCCTACTGATTCTAAATCCAACAAAATCTCTTAAATTCCTGAGTGTTCCCAGGTTTGCTTCAACAGTGATGACATTTAATTTGTCATCAGTAAGACAAATCCACGATCCAGAGTGCTGGGAAGGTGGAGGCTATTAGGTTACAACAGAAACCACGTATTGTTTTTCAACCTATGGAAAACAGGAAATGAAAATTATCGGTAAAAATGAAATAAAAAACAAGCAGAAAAAGTTATTCCTTCTTAATGGAATCGTGGTCTTTGTAGTTGATACAACATTTTGGTCATTGCTCTTTCCGGACTTCCTGAAATGTTTTTCAACCGAACTTTTTTTCGTCGTTACATAAGTTGTTCCCATACTTTAATCTATCTTATGTCCCGATGATATTTTAAAATAAAGACCAATTTTGTGCCGTACAAATTATCCTGCATCACCTTGCCCTTAAAATGGTTCAAACTCAGTCGCAGGAATTAGAGTCTGTATTGAAGAAAATGTTTCGCTGCAGCAGAAATTGAGGTTTTAACTCTATATCCATTCTTATTTGAGCTTTACAGCCGACTTTTAATAATACAATGATTATGTTATTTCAGCATTTATTTTTAATTGCCAAAATCTGGTTTATTGGTTGTTGTTTTTATGGCTTATCATATTATATATATATATATATATATATATTCACACTATTCGCTTACAAATCATATATACATATATATATTGTTGTGATGTGAAAGGTTAGCACTGGTTAGTCACCAATCAAGCTGGTATTTGTCATACGCCCCGCCAAGCGTACAAGTGTGGCACAAGGCCGTTTTTAGGTGGGTCCAGGTGCAGGACCGAAACCCATGCGTGTCCGGCAATCCCAAAAATGTCTCGGGCCCCGTCGGCATTCCCTTAAAGAGTGACGCCTCAGGCGCCAGGCAATAAACCTAACTCCTCCGAAGAGGGTTAAAGCCTAGGGGGACGGCCTCCTGAGGCTCGAGGAAATTAACCATCTGACTCGAATGCCAGACAGTCAGCTGAAAAAGCTTCTGCACGAAGCAAGGTTTAATCAAGCTTCGCAGTTATTCTTAGTGAGAGATTTATATAGGCTCTCTCTTACACTTATGCTAATTAGACAGATTAATTTGCTAGTATCACTACATCTCCCTGAAACGTATAGGTTTTATACCCCTAGTAGGTCTTGTAGGTCTAGTGATTGTTTAATTTTCGGTATTATTTTGCTCTCCTTGTCTCTCCCTCGTATTTCTTTCTCTAGGAGATCGAGATCTGTCTCGCACTAAGCTGTAAACAGGATCGTCTTCTTGCTTTATTTGATCTTCATCCGAGTTTTCCAACTCATTCGGGCCCACCTGATCATGCATTATTTCATCTTCTGACGTTTCATTCTGTAAAGGTTGTTCTATTAAACCATTAACAGAAGGAATCGTAGAGATTCCTTCATCATTTTTCTCTTCATATTCACCCTGTGGCCTTATTTGATCTTCATCGGCTAATACACTGTTCCCCTTTTCTCTAATTATTATTGCTTTTTACATGATAAGTTCTGTCCTTTCTGGATTTGATTCCTTGTTCTTTTTGTACCACTTTTTTTTTTCATTTGTGGAATACGACATCGTTAGCGAAGCTCTAATTTGCCGTCCTATTAAAGTTGATGGGCTTTCTAGTCTTCTGGCATGTTGTATTGTGTGATAGCTTAAAAACAGCCTTGGTTGAAATTTTTTTTTTTTTTCCTGAGAAAATGCTTTTAGTTGTGTTTTTACGGTCTGCACCATTATTTCTGCCAACCCATTCGATTGGGGGGGATATGGCGGTGTCTTATACAGTTTACACCCCATTTTTTGCAACCATAAACTAAGATCCTTATCACAAAAGACTGGTGTATTATCGGATACCAGGGTTTTTTGTATACCGTCTCTGAAAAATATGACCCTTAGAATCTCTTTTATATTCTTCGACATCTCGTGAATATCCGGGCCACCATGTTTCTAATTTTATCCTTTTTGTGTGGCTGCTACTCCACAGTGTATATCATCATGTACACATTTTATCACCAATTTTCTTTGTGTTTCTGGGGGGGGGGATTATCAGATCCCCATTACAAATCACTCCATGTTCTATCGTTAACTTATGTCTTAGTTCTTTGTCTGTTTTTTTCCGCCCTGGAACAATTTCTCCATATGTTTTTATTATTCTCCATGTTATCCGACTTAGTACTGGATCATGTCTAGTTTCCGCAGTCTAAAGACAAAACATCAGTCTCTACTCAATGAAAAAATGTATCTTCAAAGTCATCTTCTGTTTTATCTTTTGATTCCTCGTAAAATTACTATCTTGATTGTGCATATGTGTGTGGAATCGAATTTCCTTTGATATATTCTATCTCAAAGTCAAAGGTCATTAATCTTATTGTCCATCTTAGTATTCTCGATGTCGTGACTTTGGGTCATTCTTTTCTAGGATTGAATATAAATTCTAATGGTCTATGATCCCTTCACAAAAGAATTTTTTTCCAAAAATTATCGGGCTTTAGTGGATGTCCACACAATGGCCAATGCTTCTTTCTCTCTATTTGAATAATTAAATTCGGTGTTCGTTAGTCTTGATAAATATATTATCGGATTTCCTTCTTGTGATAATATTCCAGATATTGAATCCTCGCTTGCATCTATGATTAACGTAATGTCCTTTTTTAGATCAAAAATTTTCATTACTGATTTCTCCGCCATAATTACTATTAATCAATCAAAAGCTTTTTTTTTTGTTCCTCTGATCAGATAAATTCAACATTCTTTTTTCTTAAATTTACAAACGGTTCAGTCAGGTCAGTATATTTTGGAACATATCGCCTGTAGAAATTCACCAATCCCAAAAATATTCAAGTTCTTTATTTTTTGATAGGAGTAACGATTTTTAGTATTTTTTCTATTAAGACTTGGTCTGGTGAGATACCTTCTTTTGAAATGGAATAACATAGAAATAATATTTTACTACTATAGTTTACGCATTTTTTTCATTTATTGTCATTCCAGCGTTTCTTAACCTATTCAAAATAATATCGGTTTTCTTTTTTAATTCATTTTCCTGAGTAGCTCCTATACATATATCGTCTTGGTTGCAAACCATATTTTTTATAACTTCTAAAACCTGTTTGATGGCCCTTTGAAATATAGCGTTTGCTGTTTTTATTCAATATGGCATCCTTTTCCATTTTAGTAACTCTATTGGCGTATTTATCGTCGTTACTTCTTTCAAGTTATCGTCTATTAGTATCTGGAGGTATACCGTTTACAATTTTATTTTTGTAAAAACGCTCATTTCTGCCAGTGCATGTAACGCAACTTCAACATTAGATATAGGATATGAATCCGAGCAAAATTTGTGATTTACGCCAATTTTATAATTTCCACATATACGTATGTCTCCATCTGACTTTCTTAAAACTACAATGGGTGATGCCCACTTGCTACAACCTGGGGGAACAAGTTCAAAAAGGTCCTGTTCAATTAATTTTCGTACTTTTGCTACTACTAATGGCAACAAATGGTAATTTCGTGCCACATATTAACAGGGGAAAACATTTTCTTTTATTTTAAACTTGCTTTATAGTTTTTTTAACTTTCTAGCTTTTTTTTTTTTTTCTATTTTTATCTCATTAATTGATTTGGTAGAGTTTATGTTGAGTACATCGCTTTAAAGAAGTCCGTGGTTCTTTTTACAAATTGTGACAATTATAGGTGTTACTTACTAACTCCAAGGAACCTTCTAAGTACCTTAAAGTTTTTATAATCGACCCATCAAATTGGCGGACTTATAAACTGCTCTTTAATAAAGTTAGTTTTCCAATGCGTTCCCAGAAATTTTTTGGTATAAGCCTTACCTCACTTCCGGTATCCATTTGTATATCCAAATCAAAGTTGTTGATTTTAACCTTTGACATAATGTCTTTTTTCTTTTGTTCACTTCTTTCTACATTCTTGTTTTTGTTTTTTACTGAAAAGATTTCCATATTGGTTTCGTTTTCTTCAACTATTTCAACGTTTTTCTTTTTGAATTTGCATACTGCCTGAAAATGGTTCTTTTTTAAGCAATTTGTACAAGTTTTCCTCAATGCTGGGCATTTTTCGTTTTTTATTTCATGTTCATGTCCACAATATGAACATTTTTTAAAACTTTATCAACATATAAGCATCGACGAATATTTGTTCGCTGGGTTGACTTTTATCATGGTTATATTTCTGTATTAATTCTTGTTGCTGTATGAAGTCAATATAGAAATTTTAAGAAATATTTCCTATTTGTAGTTGTTCCATTATTTTATATCGGTGTGATGCATTGTAAGTAAAGTTGTCTCCCTTAGTTGAGGGTGACCCGAGGGCCCTCTTTTCAATAGCTAATACATGGATGTATAGGGGATGGCGCTGCTCCATTTTCTGGATTGCTCCACTTTACCCTTGATCCATGCCTTATTATGCTGAGTGTTAAGCAAGGCGGCATCAAGTACCATTTTTGTGTCTTTGGTATGACGACCTGGGATTGAACCCCAGCCTTCCGGACCATTTGAGAACACTCTACTCATTAGTCCAAACTTTAATTGAATTAAGTCTTCTTCAATCGTCAGTTCTTCTTGTCAAAGTTTTTCAAACTCGCAATATCTACTCACATTTCGTAGACGGTGTAGATATTTTATGATTGGTT
>OY757913.1:6766731-6861731 GCA_963585895.1 Sepioteuthis lessoniana
CTCGGAGAATGGCTTTGGCATTAAATAACCAACAAATGTTGATATGCCATTAAACAAAGAAACCAAACCAAACCTAATAAGGACTAAAACTTCTGACGTCATCTTGATCTTCTTTACTCGACCAACAAGGAAAACGAACACGAAACGAGAATACAAATTGATCCGGCATATCTAACAAAGAAGACTGTAGATTTCCTGCAGCAGAATTTTGGTTGTCAGTTCTTACTTTGACCTTCTCAGATACTCCTTTCTGACCTTTTCCTTTTTTTCTCTCTCTTTCTTTGTTTCATACTGTTTTTAATAACTCTGCCATTTGAAGCTTTTCTTGTCTCTTTTCCTGGTTGGGCTGTTCTGTTGTTTGTCTTCCCTTTAATCCTAACCATCATTGCGCATTTCTTTGTTCCAAATTCCATTCCTGTATCTTGGCTGAATATTTTGTTTGTATTAAAATTCCCAGTTAGTTTTTCCCAAAAGTAAAAACGTTTGACACCATCCATCTTTCGTTTGTTTTTCCTTGTTTTTTTGTTTGGTTGTTGTTGTTGTTGGCGTTTTTTTTTTGTTTTGTTTTGTTTTGTTTTGTTTTGTTTTTGTTCGTTTGTTTTTGTATTTTCTTTTGTTTTGCGTTCTTGTGAATGTATATCCTTCTCTACATTTTCTTAAGATATAATTTAGCCTTATATCGTCCTGATGAATAGCATGAGTAACAACAAATCTTTCTGATTATTATTATTATTCACATTTAGTTTGCCTTTGTGACGCTTGGTTAAAAGCCAGAAATCCAAATATAAATTTCTGCGCTGTCCGAGAGAGTTTGGGTAAAAGAAAGCAGCTAAAAAGTTTAATGAAGATAAGAACACGAAAAAAAAAGCAAAAAGTGACTAATTATAATAACGAAATACACCAACAACAGGACAAATAGGAAAACAGGAAATATATAATGGAGAAAACAAAAATGGAAAGAAAAAAAAACTACATTGATATTTCTGACGACAAAAAAAAAGAAAATTGCTCACAAGATGATCTGAATATGACAACGCAGAGGAAACCTAAGCAGGGAAACTGAATCGCTACTAAAATAAACCTGAGATAATAAACGAATGCAGCAAATGGGTACAGAAGTACATGAGCAGATATGACTGGGTGGGGAAGATGATCTACAAGGAATAATACCAGCGATAAACTATGACCATACAGACCAGAATCCACCCAAGAAAAGAAGACACACAAATTTCTCGGGGATTTTGAGATTCCGGCTAGAAGACTGGACTTTAGTTCACGAAAAGAAAAGAGGTTAACAGTATGGGAACATTGCCGTTTCACCAGATCACAGAGTAAAGGAAAGCGAAAAATTAGATAAATACCAGGATCTTCCCTGAGAGCTGAACAAGGTGACAGTGATACCAATATAGTCAAGACACTTGGAATAATCCCAAAGATCTTGAATTACCCAGTCGGCTAGGGTGCGGGGTTGTAGAATACACCAATGCTTCTCAGCAGAGGGGTTAACTCTCCAACGAGTTTCTTGGATATAACACTAAACAATCTGATGGTGAAGTTCGAGAAATGTTGGAGCTTTGGGGAATGCAGGGTACCACTTCATTGCCATCGCTCCCAGGTCCACTCTGGCCCAGAGTGGTAGAACCTGATAGGGTCCTGCCTATGGGTCAAATAGAATTAAACTGTGTACTTATGTTAAACTAAATTGTTTGAAATAGGACTGTTTTTACATTAAAGTTGCGTACTAATGCTAAACTGAATTGTTTGAAATGGAACTGTTTTTGACATTGAAACTGTACTTACGCTTAATTGAATTGTTTGAAATAGAACTATTTGACTAAACTGAATAGCTTGAAATAGAAATATTTTTGACAATTAAACTGTATACTAATGCAAAACTGAATTGTTTGAAATAGAACTGTTTATTTGTATAAACATGGATTTGGCATTAAATAACCACCTACAAAGGTTGATACGCCATAAAACCCAAACAAGCAAGCAAAGATCTTGGAAATGGGTCCGGGTTAATTTGAGACTCGAGAATGAACGATTAAAACCATATAGACCACAGCACTGTTGATATAGATTAGATTACTGAAAAAAAATCTGAAGAACAAAGGAGACTTGTTGGCACTTAGACCCCAGTGAATGCTACTAACTAGCACTGGTGTGAAAATTGACAAAAACTAAAATAATTACATTTAACGAACATCTATAGGGATAAATGCCTTTTTCTGCACACACGCTAATATCAAAACAACTGCATGTTAAATCGTTAATACGACTGCCCAACCTTCAATGTCTATTATAAGTTGTAACAAATGGCGTTTATCACTGCCATGGGATATCTAATTTACATAAGGATTTTAAAAAGTAGGTTTTAATCAATTACTGTCCAGTATTATTTATTTGTAATTTTATTATGTTATTTTCGTATGCGTTGGTAATGATTTTATGTATAATATTTATTAGAAAAGGTTATTTCGATAAATTTAATAAGTTTTGATGAGAAAGTGAAGTTTGCAAATTGTGTTAACATTTATACTTGTTTATTTTCTTTGAAAAAATACGCCGTCTACAGAGACACACACATAAGTAAACAGAGACACACACATGAGTAAACAGAGACAAACACATGAGTAAACAGACCAGAAATGAGAAATTAAGAAAGAATTGTTTGTGACACTTTTAGTGAAAACAAAAACGTTGATACCGACACATGTACACACAAATATGTGGTAAAAGTATTCATTTTGACACATCACTTAAGAGATGGAAAATTGTACCCCAAACTCTGAAACAAAAATCAATCAGTCGTTGCTTCTTTGTCAAGTGGAGGGGTTGGGCGGTTGTTGTTTTTTTTGTTGTTTTTTGTTGTTGTTTTTTTCTTTCTTTCTTTTTTTTTTTTTCTTGTTTTTTTTTTTTGTTTGCTTGGTTTTTATTTATCTTTTTTCCATGTTTGCAAATTAAAACCCTGTCTTGAAACATTTTTCGCAGCAATGTTCCGGTTCTAAAGCTTGTTTGAAAATAATGAATAATATAAATAATAATTTCATGTCTACTTTGAAATTTTTGATGAAGAAATAATGAAACATTGAACATGTGATAAATTTTCTACTACAGTATTGTTCCTTTATGAAATGACGATAATTTTGTTTGGGTGGGTGATTAGTTGTGTTTTACAGCATATCAACCCTTCTAGGCAATTCGATGCCAAATTCTTATTAAACATGTTTAAGACATATTTTTTGTGGTGATATGAATGAGTAAAGACAAAAATAGTAAATTCTACTAACACAACTTTTAAACAGAAATTGGGAATATCTAACAGACTTTTCACTAGAAAACAGACTAGCATGTTTTAATGCCAAATTCTAAAATAAAAGGGAAGGAAAACTATGGATCTACGTGGTGCATACGATAGGTTTCCAGACTTTTTTCGTATGGGCACTTTTATTGATAGTACACACATGAAACTCAAGTCCCCTTCGAAGTACTCTCCTCCGGCTGCAATGCAATTGTTGTACCGTTCCAACAACTTCTGCAAGGCTCCATGGAAGTTCTCTTGTGACGTGTCAATGACCTTTGTCACAGCCTCTTTCATCTCCTCAATTGTCTCATAACGGCAGCCTCTGAGCTTAGAGAATAACCAAAAGTCACAGGAAGCAACGTCTGGACTATAGGGACGTTGAGGAACTGTCTTGATGCCCATCTTGGTCAAATTGTCTGTGTCAAAGATGGAGTTATTGACTGGTGCATTGTCCTGCTGGAAATGCCACTGACCCGATTTGAAGAGTGCTGGCCTCTTCCCAAGGAATCTCATCCTGAACTCAACATAGTAACTCTAACCCTAACCCTTTGGCCAATCAAATGTGGAGTATTGACTTCCTTACTCCTCCCACATCCCTCAGCATCCCTCACAGACTCCTTGCCTTCCTTGAATCTCTTATGCCACTCAAAAACTGATACTCGAGTCATGCAAGATGCTCCAACCTGAAATCCTAAAAATTGGTCAGTCATCTCATAAGATGTATAGCAATAACATAGTGAATTTTCAAGAGTCTACGACAAATTTAAATGCCCATACGAAAAAAGTCTGGAAACTTATCGTATGAACCTCGTACACTAAAACACAACTAAATTATATGCTCATAAAGAAGTGGATAAATAGCTCTCTGACTTGTTAGGTGTACTCCTCCTTTGAAGGAGTATTTTCCGATAACAGAACCGTCACAGCTAAAATACGCCTGAGTCTACACAGAAATGATACAAACAGACAAAACCACTCGTTACATAACTGCCATTGGAATGTGTCACTTCCTTTCAGTGCATCACCTTGAATGGCATTTTGCTCGGGCCGAAGGTCAAAATATAATACTGGTCGTCACTTACCAAAAGAGATGTTAGTAATAAATATACGATAACTATGAAAAATGAATTCAATACGCAACAGGCGATATCTGAAACACATACTCCGAATGACGAATACAAAAACTCACATGAAAGCAGCAATAGAACCAAACCAAAAGCAGAATATAGAGTTCCATAGGAGTCACTAACAGTTAAGAAAAAAACAAGATAATATGAAAACAGCATCTTTACGTAATAAAAGAAACCTAACAAATGCCAACGCGTAGAAACTTAAGAAAGCTCTAAGAAAAATGACTAACATATACCAAAAAGAATAAAAAAGAATACATTCAAGGTCAGATCAATAGAATAAGAAACTCGGTAGAAGATAGACAATCACGAATAGCATGGCAGACAGTAAATGAAGTGTGTTAAATGAAGAGCACCACAAGACCAAAGCTAAAAGCTACCAGCCAATAAGAATAAATACAAATGTGGAAAGAACATTTCAAGAATCTGCTTAAAGTCAATGATAAACTGTTGTAAGCAAACAAAAGGTTACTGAATGAGAAATAGTCAAAACGGAAGTGGGAAATGAAATGGAAATCTTTATATAACATTAACAAAATACAATACTTGCAAGCAGAGTGGAGAAAGTATCCACTGATAGTAGTGACTATATAGTATATCTTCACCCCCCTCACAATAGTGTCCAACGTATTTATGAAGAGTGGGACATACCCATTAATGTTCCTAGGTAGGGTATATAACATAAACCTATGGACACGGTGACATGAGTTCAAAACCTGGACGAGACTGGTTGCATTTCACATAGCACTAATACCCTTGGGAGAGGTATGAATCCAATTATTTTCCCTCCAGCTATGGGTAAATAGTGGGGCGGACTAGGTTCTTCAGCCTTGGTGAGGCAAATAGTCTATAAAAATGAAAACTCTGTATTCAAACCTATTAAACTCCGCTTAAAAATTGACCTTGTGTCATATCCTGCCCGAGCAGAGGGGTTGGTAAATATCTATCTATCTATCTTATTGATATACTGTCGTTATACCTGACAGAATATCAACTTCTCTCTCTTTAATATTCCCTATTTATCAATCAAATTCCTTTATCTATCTGTCTATCTATCTATCTACACGAGTTCAAATCCTGGACGAGACTGATTGAATTTCACATAGCACTGAAATCATTGGGAAAGGTATGAATCCAATTATTCTCCCTCCAGATATGGGTAAATAGTAGGGCAGACAAGGTTCTTCAGCCTTGTTGAGGCAACTAGTCTAGGAGAAGGAAAACTCTAAATTCAAACCTGTTAAACCCCGCTTAAAAATTGACCTTGTGTCATATCCTGCCCGAGCGGAGGGGTTGGTAAATATGGATAACATAAACCAATCAGAAAAATTATGAATAGCCAAACTAGGACAAGTTACAGCGGAAGAACTTAAAGTAATATTAAAAAGAAATAAAAGCAGAAAAGCTGCAGGCCACGACGAAATGCCACAAGACATAGACAAAGAAATTTGATTACTTCTTCGATTTTGCAACACCGTATATAAACAAAATACAATAGAAAATATGCATCCTTCCCCTCCCTAAGAAAGGTGACCTCGGGATGACCAAGAACGACAGAGGCATAACTCTTACTTCTTTAGCTGTTAAGGTTTATAATGCTCTGCTTCTCAAAAATCGTTGAGGGAGTCTTACTCCTTTGCAGAGATGCAATCAGTGTATTCTCTAGCCCCAAACGACAAGGCCATTGGCCGACCAGCCAGAAATTATCTACATCAACTCTGTCTGGAAGACCTGCCGGGGACGATAGACGATAGGGACGAATGGGGAGAGTGTTAGGAAAATACGTGCTGGCATCGCGACTTGATGATAACGGTGATGACATACGATGTGTAAATGAACAGTTTGTAGGTAACAATTTTTAAACCACCCAGAGCTCATTTGTTAGCACACAGTTAAATATTTCAAGTATTTCTATCTAATACTAACAATTTTATTTGCTTATTGTTAAATGGCTTCAAGTATTCTTATATAATGCTAATAATTCATTTCAACATCAGACATTTGTTTGCACACAGTTAAATGGTTTCAAGTAAAGAAAAGGATTAAATATTTCTATTTGATCCATAGGTGGGAGCCTAACAGGTACTATCACTCCGGCTCTGGGTTGACCAGGGAGTAATATCTATGAAGGGGTACTCCACATTCCCCAAAGCTCCAGTTGGTTTAGTATCATATTCAGGACACTCATTGGAGGAGGGTCTTACCCCTCTGCTGAGATTCAGTCAGCGTATTCTACATCCCCAGCCAACTGGGCTGATAATTATTGGTCTTATGTTTAAAAATATTCGCTTTCAATCACGTGACCGTTGTTCAATTTTCGATTGCACCGCTAAGTTTCACCGATTTTTTTTACTCTATTCATTGATGGATTTACCAGCAGATTACAAGTCCATATAAGTCTATAGCCACGACAACGTTTCAGAAAGTCGCGTTCATAGACAGAACTGATGCCATTACACTCAACCAGAAAGGGATTTCCATCAACTTTTATGACCTCTTAACATCATAATTGAATAAACAACGAAAGGTCATGCGTTTAAAATGGTTGTTGCTTTCTTATTTGCTTCTCTCTGTCTATCTAACGTTCGTGTGAATATGCCACTCCTCTCCCGGTATCAGACGAGCTCCGTATCTCACAGACCAAAAACAAAAGCATTCGAGGCTGCCGAATTGTGCTTCACGTTACAAAAATACTGCAAACCTTTTGACTCGCCCTTATATATATATATAGAGAGAGAGAGAAAGAAGAAGAAGAAGAAGAAGAAGAAGAAGAAGAAGAAGAAGAAGAAGAAGAAGAAGCAACGAAAAATCAAGTGGTAAAGTAGCATATACATTCATGTAATGAAAATTATTTTTTAGTATCCAAGTATCTTCAACTGATCTTTATATGATCTCTGCTATGGTAGACACCTGGCACTGAGCTCTCCACTTGGAAGATATTTGTTAAGCATGGGTGGAGTATGTTTCAAATTAGTCGTAACTGTTTTGGTCAGGTGTTTGATTTAAACATTTGTTTATTTAGGTGTTTATGTGTCAAACCATATCTGCCCATTCTATTTCAAAGTGTTTTAAGAATGGTTTCGTTTGAAATAAAAGCCACATGGGGGTCAGGCTTTCGAGACGTTTCATGCATTTACCCACATGTATTTATATTATCACTTTGATATTGTCCAATGTATTTTCTTTTCAATATATATATATATATATCACCATCATCATGTCGTGCCGCTAGCACGGATATCCCTGACCCTCTCTCGCCACTTCTCCCTATCATTCATCACCTCTGGCAGGTCCTCTGGGCTACATCCCGTATCCTCACATAGCTGCTGTATGTATGTTCGAGCTGGTCGTTCTGCCTTTGCTCGGCCATATGTTGGGGTCCATTGGAGTACATCACTTATGAGCTCGTCCTTGCTTCTCCAGCAGTGTCCTGCGTGTCTGATATATATATATATATATATATATATATATATATATATATATATATATATATTGAGCGAGTATTTCTGTCGTTTTTTAATTGTTTTTCTTCCTTTTCCGGTTTGTTCCACCTCTTCTACTGTTTCCGTCTTTTTTTATCTCCCCCACCTCGTTTGATATATCTTGTCCTAATCTTCTTCTTCTTCTTCTTCTTCTTCTTCTTCTTCTTCTTCTTTATTTTCCTTCTTTAATTTTGATTTTTTATTCCCAAAATTATGTCTGTAAAGTTTCAGTTCCTTTGGACTGAATCAGAGAAATTGCTAAAAAATACTTCAATTTTTTACCATAATCTCTCCTATTGCAATAAAAGCCCAACTAATCCCAACAAATTTTCTTATCTCATCAAAACTTTATTCTTATCTCCAATTTATGAATAGGCAGTACAAGCAGCTGATGACGTTACTTAACACTGAGAAAACACAGAAGACATTTTTTTCATTTTTCAGTTGCTGATGAAAGATAGAATTTAGAAACTAATTATTCCCCAGGGTAAGGGACACTTCTAGGAGGCAGCTGTTCCAGTTGGTCCTGTACCGCCGAAACTCTTTGAGACTTCTGAATCTGACTCCATAGACTTTGCTTTCCTGGCAAAAAAACGAGTATTATTTTGGCCTCCCGAGTATTTATTGTATAATAAGAATTTTTTTAGCTTTCATTCATTTTTTTCAACATTTCTCTTATTTCATCCTTCATGTAATAGTCTGTATCTCTGGTTGTCTTAGATATTAGACGTGTCAAAGATTTTCCAGTATTTTTATATTAAAAGGTTTTTCTACATTGTATTCAGCTCCTAAATTTTAAAAAAAAGAGTGTAAAGGGTACTTTTAGACAAAAAGAGAGGAGAGATAGATAGAAAAAGAAAGACAAATGAAAACAATACCTAGAGAGAAAGTGGGAAATAAAAAAGAGATAGACTCTCTCGCTCTCTCTCTCTCTATATATATATATATATATGCAGCATTTTCCCTTTCAAAAATGATTGATTAAACACTTCGTTTCCACCTATTCTATCGTTAATCAGTTTCAGTCTTAGTATGAATCATTTGACTTCTGAATGGAATGAATTTCAGAAGGCGCCGTATTTTTCCCAAGCACTTTCAAGCTGGAACCCTCTTCGGGGGAAAGAATAATGAAATGAAAACCAATGACCAGTGTAATATCCTAACTAACAAAAGGGAAATAACCTCTGATGCCACAGGGGTTACGGCCCCTACCACATCCTGGGGATTTAGTCAATAAAGGAATGTACCAGGCATAGCAGCAGATGTTCGTTCTCCCTCTGTCTTTAATCCCCATCCATCCTATCGATTCATATTGGTAATAGTCCATACCTAGCAAGTATCTATTACCTCAGATATAAAGACTTTACAACCAGTCATATACATTTATATAAAGATTTGAAGAAAGAACAAGTGAGAAGGAAATTGACGGAAGAAAAGAATTTTACATGAGGTAAGAGGAAGAATTGACAAAAAAAATGTTAAAGGTATTTTAGAATGTAGTTGATCTTGTTGAAAGAAGTTTTGTTAATCTTTATATAGAGAGCTTCAAGAATTTGGAGTTTTTGTTTATTTTTTTTTTTGTTGTTGTTGTTGTTGTTTTTCCTTTGTGTAATAAAGAGGTATTTTCAGTTAGAATTTTTCTATATTTGGAAGCGAGGCATTAATGCGTTTTAAGGTATTGAGGGATGGCACTAATGTCCGATAGGTGAAGTGGTAAACATCTCAATCCTTGTAGTCAGGATGATTTAGGTACTTACTTTATTGGAGAAGAAGCCTCCAAGCGCACATATAAACGGCCGTCTTTGATGGCATATAAGGCGCACTTTTTTTATTAAAAATATCTTTTAAAATTCTCCTGCGTCTTATATGCCATATATAGGTTTCAAATTCGGGATAGTTGGCCGAAATTAGATACCTGGCAACTGCTTTTAGCTTAGACCTTTGTGTAACTTTCATATACCTATTGTCATTATTTAAAATGCTATTATGCAGAAGTGTTATCATTGATAATATTCATTATATTAATTTCATCACTTTGTTTTTTTCTTGAATTTCCCTGCAGAAATTAGGGTGGATCTTATATGCCGTTAAATCCGACATATATATATATATATATATATATATATATATATATATATATATATATATATATATATATACTATCTGACGATTGTTGTGCATAGTCGTTGCATACGATATATATGTATATGCACAAAATATTGTATATTTATATGTATATCATATTATGTAGGTAATTATACATTGCAGCAATTCCCTTTTTTAATTTTTATTCTTATTCCTTCTGCATTTCTTATCGAGAAAGAGGAGTTGTTTAATATAGTTTGGTTTCTTTATTTAATAGCATATCAACCTTCGTGGGTTATCTAATGCCAAAGTCATCCTTGAAGAACATTAGTAGTAATACTTAATCTACAGCCGAATGAATAAGAGGGCTTATTCTCATTCGAAAGAGGGTGGTATGACTCTGCTGGAGTTCGAACTCGCTTACTGCGATGTTGCAATCCAGCACATTAGCCACAACGCCACCAGGACTCCCTCAAGAGGTGTTGTTAGGTCAGAAGAAATCTACCTAGGTTTCACCTTTCCGAATCATCAGTTTTATCTTGATGATCCGGAAAGGTGAAACCTAGGTAGATTTCTTCTAACCCATTAGGTATTTTTATAAATATTTGCTCTACCCCGTATTGAGCACTTTTTCGTTTAACTTAGCCCTCTGTCAGAGTTTGTTTTGTTTATTGTTTTTTTGGCTAGACATTACGACACTGGTCGATTTTTTTTCAGACGATACGAATGTTTTTAGTCTTTTTCAAGTAGAATTTTTTCGCAAATATCAATTTGTGTATTTGTTTATTCACAAGTTGGATCATTTGGGGTTTTTTCACTCTGTCAGAGTTAAAGTTAGGGATTAACCTAAAATAGACATACATTATATATATATATATATATATATATATATATATATTATAACATCGTTTTTTAAGTTATTTTTCAAAAGGTAACATTAAAGCCTTTTGTATATTATAACATCTTTTTTTGAATTATTTTTCAAAAGGTAACATTAAAGCCTTTTGTATATCATAACATTGTAACGCAACAAGTGACTCAAAGGTGACAGTCTTTATTGGGTTAATATATTCTATACGAGAGTCATTCAAACGGTTTTTAGCCTCTCCCAAAATGAAGAGTCATAGCTGAATATTGTTGCTGTGGCAGCACACTACCACTCCTTATAAAACTAGAAAAAAAAGGTTGTTTCTGGCTTAATTTCTATGGAGTTGGTGAGAGGTGTGCAACAAATCTAAAATCTGAACGAGGCTTAGAACATTCTGAATGAACCTCAAATATGTATGTACGAGGTGCAAACGATAGGTTTCCAGACTTTTTTCGTATGGGCACCTTTATTGATAGTACACACATGAAACTCTAGTCCCCTTTAAAGTAATCTCCTCTTGCTGCAATGCACTTGTTGTACCGTTCCAACAACTTCTGGAACGCCCCATCGAAGTCCTCTAATTTAAACTATTTAACTCTATGGAAACAAATGAGCCCTGGCTCGTTTAAAAAATAATGTTGCCTACAAACTATTCGTTTACAAATCATATATACTTAATATATATGATTCAAAAGAATTTGGCATTAAATAACCTACAAGATTTGATACAACCAATCGACCAACCATTTAAATTCATACCAGTTAAACTCCACCTAAAAAATGATCTTGCGACGCACCCTGCAGGCACACACACTCACACACGATATATATATATATATATATATATATATATATATCATGTCGTACCGCCAGCACGGATATCCTTGACCTCTCTCGCCACTTCTCCCAATCGTTTATAGACCCTGGCAGGTCTTCAGGGCTACATCCCGTATCCTCAAATAGCTGCTGTATGTATGTTCGAGCTGGCTATCCTGCTTTTGCTCGGCCATATGTTGGGGTCCATTGGAGTACATCACTTATGACCTCGTCCCTGCTTCTCCAGCAGTGTCCTGCATATCTGGTTCGTCTTTGATAGTTTTCGTGGTGGGAGGTAGGTGGCCGTATAGTTGGGGCTTTGTGGGGTGTTGCCGTCTAGCTTTTTCACCAGCCGTTTTGTTAGCGTCCATGTAGTGCATCCATATAGCAGTATCGACCCGACCGCTGCCTGGAAGAAACTGCGTTTCATTTTATCGGTCAGATCATTGAACATAGATTCAAGTTCATAAATCTTCTTATTGTGCAGAGAAACTCAGTCCCTTTCATTCTCACAAAGACTTCTCTGATGCACATCCTAATGCACACACACACACACGTGCACATACACACACACACACGTACATATGCACACACGTACATACGCAAACATTATCACTTTATGAACATGTACTTTCATTCTTTTGTTCTCACACGCACATATATTCCCTTCACACCCTCAGTCATTTATCATTCTTATCATTTAAGAAAACAATCCCTCTCTTGCATAGACATTCTCTCTCTCTCTCTCTCTCTCTCTCTCTCTCTCTCTCTCTCTCTCTCTCTCTCTCTCTCTCTCTCATATATATGTATATATATCATCATCATCATGTTCCGCTCGCACGGATATCCCTTCTCCCTATCGTTCATCTCCTCTGGCAGGTCTTCAGGACTACATCCCGTATCCTCACACAGCTGCTGTATGTACAGTGTATTACAAAAGTGAGTAAACCCCTCACATTTCTGCAGATATTTAAGTATATCTCTTCATGCGACAACACTGACAAAATGACACTTTGACACGATGAAAAGTAGTCTGTATGCAGCTTATATAACAGAGTTAATTTATTTTCCCCTCAAAATAACTCAAAATATAACCATTAAAAGCTAAACCCCTGCCAACAAAAGTGAGTACATCCCTTAGGTAAAGTTGTCAATATTAACATACACCATGTCAACTGTCAATATTTTCTGCGGCCACCATCATTATCCAGAACTGCCTTTACTCTCCTGGGCATGGAGTTTACCAGAGCTTCACAGGTAGCCACTGGAATGCTCTTCCACTCCTCCATGACGACGTCGCGAAGCTGGCAGATATTTGAGACTTTGTACACCTCCGCCTTCCGCTTGAGGATCCCCCAAAGATGTTCTATTGAGTTCAAGTCAGGAGACATGCTTGGCCAGCTTTACCCTCAGCCTCTTCAGTAAAGCAATGGTCGTCTTGGATGTGTGTTTGGAGTCATTGTCATGCTGGAACACTGCCCTGCTACCCAGTTTCTGGAGGGAGGAGATCATGCTCTGCTGCAGTATTTCACAGTACATGTTGGAGTTCATGTTTCCCTCTATGAAATTAGACCATGACATTCCCACCACCATGCTTGACTGTAGGCATGACACACTTTGGACTTCACACCTGGTCGCTGCCACACATGCTTGAAGCCATCAGAACCAAACAGGTTAATCTTCATCTCATCAGGCCATAGGACATGGTTCCAGTAATCCATGTGCTTTGTTGACATGTCTTCAGCAAACTGTTTGGAGGATTTCTTGTGCATCGTCTTCAGAAGAGGCTTCCTCCTGGGGTGATAGCTATGCACACCAATTTGATGTAGAGTGCGGCGAATGGTCTAAGCACTAACAGGCTGACCCCCCACCTCTTCAATCTCTGCAGCAATGCAGACAGCACTCCTACACCGATCTTTCAAAGAAAGCATTTGGATGTGACGCTCAACACGTGCGCTCAGCTTCTTTGGACGACTTACTCGAGGCCTGTTCTGAGTGGACCCCGCTCTTTTAAAACGCTGGATGATCTTAGCCACTGTGCTGCAGCTCAGTTTCAGGGTGTTGGCAATCTTCTTGTAGTCTTGGCCATCTTCATGTAGTGCAACAATATGTCTTTTAAGATCCTCAGAGAGTTCTTTGCCATGTGGTGCCATGTTGGAACTTTCAGTGACCAGTAGGAGAGAGTGTGAGAGCTGCACTACAAATTAGAACACACCTGCTCCCTATGCACATGGGCCTAGTACCACATGGGCCAAGTAACACTAATGAGTCACATGACATTTTGGAGGGAAAATAAAAAACAGTGCTCATTTTGGACATTTAGGGGGTGTAGTTTCTTAGGGGTGTACTCACCTTTGTTGGCAGAGGTTTAGTTTTTAATGGTTAAATTTTGAGTGATTCGAGTATTGAGTTATTTTGAGTATGTAGGAGCTGGCCGTACTGCTTTTGCTCGGCCATATGTTGGGGTCCATAGGAGTACATTACTTATGCACTCGTCCCTTCTTCTCCAGCAGTGTCCTGCGTGTCTGGTTCGTCTAACTTGGATGGTTTTCGTGATGGGAGGTATATATATATATATATATATATATATATATATACGTTAAGCCTTCATTCTCTTAACGTACATCACGCTCTGTCTCTCACATATTAGCTTTATCATTCTCTCTCATTATTTTCTACACGCATACATTTTAGTCACATATTTTCTATCTTAACACACACACACACACACACACACACACACACGCACAACTTTAACGTATACCAAGATATCCATGTGATGGCCGATTCAAAAATCTGTACGAGGATCATTAAATAAGTTTCCAGATTTTTTCGTATGGGCACTTTTATTGATAGTGCACACATGAAACTCTAGTCCCCTTTGAAGTAATTTCCTCCGGCTGCAATGCACTTGTACCGTTCCAACAACTTCTGCAAGGCCCCATCGAAGTCCTCTTGTGTGAGCGTGTCAATGACCTTCGTCACAGCCTCTTTCATCTCCTCAATTGTCTCATAACGACAGCCTCTGAGGTTAGGGAATAGCCAAAAGTCACAGGGATGAAGGTCTTGACTATAGGGAGGCCGAGGAACTGTCTTGATACCCATCTTGCTCAAATAGTCTGTGACAAGGATGGAGTTGTGGACTGGTGCATTGCCCTGCTGGAAATGCCACTGACCCGATTTGAAGAGTGCTGGCCTCTTCCCAAGTAATCTCTTCCTGAACTCCCAATCAACTGTGGTGCATTGACTTCCTTACTCCTCCCACACTTCTCATCGTCCCTCACAGACTCTGCCTTCGTTGAATCTCTTATGCCACTCAAAAACTGATACTCGATTCATGCACGATGGTCGAAAAGCAGTCTGAAGCATTTCATACGTTTCTGTGACCTTTTTCCAAGTTTAAAAAAGAATTTTATTGCATATCGTTCTTCTACAGTGTCCTAACATCCAGATTGCATTTTTGAACTTCACCAGCTGTGACGCTCAGGCTTTAGTAGGGTGTATTCTAATTCCTGCTGTAGCTGTTCATTTGGACCTGAAATCATAAAAATTGGTCAGTCATCTCATAAGACGTAAAGCAATAAGATACTAAATTTTCAAGAGTTTACGACCATTTTAAATGCCCGTACAAACCTGGAAACCTATTGAATCCCCTACGTATTTAGAAAATTGGTAACATTTTAAATAAATTTTTAACAGTTTTCTCTTTTTACCGTTTTCTCATATATATATATATATATAACGTTCACTTTCGGACTAATACCCTTGGGAAAAGTATGGACCCTCTTATGCCCCCAGCTATTGGTTCAATAGTATCACTAGTCTCCTTCTACAAGGATAGCTTTGGCATTAATTAACCCACGAAGGTTGATATAGGTTGAGAACTCTAGCGGGGAAAATTTGCTGAGTGCCACATACGTTGAAAGGCAATAGCTCTTCTCATGCATTGAGCACTCCAGGTAGCCGATAGCACATATGTAGAAAGATATACATAAAAATTCCTTTACTAACGCTGAGAATGACGATGTCTCTGGGGTAAGATGTCCGACTGACGTAAAGTCAGTCGAGTTTCGATTCCACCTTAAAGTGTCTCGTGTGTCTAGCCTCACTGAAGAGTTGTGATACAACGAAACAATCTGTCTGTGGATGAATATATATATATATGTGTGTGTGTGTGTGTGTGTGTGTGTGGATGACAATATATATATTCCTAAACTGCAAACTTGATCTTTAAATACATTCAATATGACTATGAATATCATAACTATGGAAATCTTAGAAGGTACCATTGTCCCAGCGATGAATACTTAAGAATAGAAGTTTAATGTGATATTATTACAACTGGATACATTTATTCGTTTTCTTTGATGGATTACAGACGACTCCAAGGACAATGATAAAACTTCGTGCGCAGCCATAGAAAACAAGAAAATTGCCAAAAAGAGCTCTTCCAAAAGAAATTTCAATCTTGACAGCTGTAGCTCGTGCAGTAGATTTAGCCCTTGACATCATTTTAGAAAGCAAAAATAAGACTTTTCATATTCTCAGACTCGCTCTCTGTCTTATAATCACTAAAAATAAAAGACTTAACGACCCATTAATCATTAAGCAGCTTTGTCGGTTGGACTCCATCTTCAACTCAAAGGATTTTTGTATGCTGCATTCCAAGCCACATTGGAATAAAGAAAAACGAAAAAACTAATCTTGCAGCAAAGTCGGCCTTAAAATATACCCTGCAAAAAAAATCCAGTCTTGAAATCCCCAAACACAAATTCTTCGATTCAAAATAGCAACAACGTAGGAATAACAAAATATTCTATAAATTCTTCCAGATAAAACCCACACTAGTGAAACCAACTTTCAGAAAACTTTAAAAGGAACAAATCACTACATCCCAATAGCGAATTGATTGCACAAAACTAATGCAGTCCTTTATACTAAAAAAAAGGAACAACCACAGTGTATAACATGTCAAACATTCTTCACTGTTAGCTATTTTCTAATAGAATGCGGAGATTTAACTCTGATTTGACAACATTTCTGTTGTTATTTTTAGCGCAAACAATATAAGTAAAAGTAAAGTTGGCGACTGTAGTCGAGGGTAACCCGAAGTCTCCCTTTTCGATAGCTACTACCGGGCAAACAATATAAACAACCTATTTGAAAATGTCAACATGGATGACATCTTATCTTTCTTGAAATAAAATTATAGCAAAAACTTGTAAACGCAAACATGATCAATACCATACAAAGGATTTTTTTAATATCCAGAAGGATTTTGACGTATCGTTAAAACGATTTATTTTTTCATAGCATATCAACCTTCGTGGGATATCTATTGTAAAAGCTATCAATGTAGAAGAATAGCAATGATACTATGTGATCCATAGCTGAGATGGAATAAAGAGTCCATACCTTTCTCAAAGATATTAGTCCAAAAGTGAACGTGACGACGCGACTGGAACTCGAACTCTCTTTCTTCAAGTTTTCAGTCCAGCACTTTAGCCACGATACCATGAAGATTCCCCCATCATCTTATCCTTGAAAGCGATGTCAACATACACATAAGAAAAGCATGGACTGTTGTTGACAGATTAAAGATTATATAGAAATCTAATCTTCCTGATAAAAGAACACGAGATTTCTTCAAAGCCGTAGCCATGTCAGTATTATTGCATGGTTGCACCACTTGGACTTAAAGGAAACGCTTAAAGTAAAAGCTTAATGGGAACTACACAAAGAAATTCTAGAAGCAGGACATCAGCTGTACGGCCACTTACCTTCCATCTCACAACCAATCCAAGCAAGATGAGCAAAACATGCTTGGTACCGATAGTGAAGTAAAATTAAACTCATAAATGACATTCTCCTATAGATTCCGACTCATAGACTCACCAGTGTTGGATTACTATCAAACACTTATATTTATCAGCTCTATTTAGACACAGGGTGTCGTCTAGAGGACTTATAAAGAGCGATGGCCGATCGGAACAGATGGCGAGAGAGAAGCAAGCTTTGATAATTCTGTTGTTTGAATAATTTCAGTTCTTTCATCGATTCCTAGTAGTTTAAATATTTTCATAAGGATTTTCTTTTTACCATTCCAAACACCTTATTAATCCAAAGTATGCTTTGGATTGTAACTTTAATATTCCATAAACTTAATTCCAAAGTCTTTTTGAGCCCTACTTAATAAACTCTTTCTTTCTGTCTAGAAGAACATTTTACTGTGATCTGATAATTCGGAGCCCAGTTGATTGGTCTTTTAGAATACGAAGAGTGCACCTCAGCAGAGAGGTAAGACTACCACCCCAACAACAAGTGTCCTGGATATATGGAGTACCTCTTCATTGCCATTACTCCCAGGTTCGCTCTGACCCGGAGTGATAGTACCTGTTAGAGTGTCATCTATGGGTCAAACAGAACTATTTAACCATTTAACTTTGTGAAAACAAACGACTGTAACACAGTAATACTTGAACCCATCTAACTGTGTGCAAATAGAACTATCGATTTTAGGTAGCAATACTTGAAGACTGCAAATAAATGATTATGACTAAATAGAATTATTCGTGTTAGATAGGAATACTTGAAACCGTTTAAACGTGTGCAAAAATTGAATTATTGGGACTATATTGCAACACACGAAACCATTTAACTTTGAAAATGAATGACTGATATTAAATTGAATTGTTAGTGTTACAAAGCAATAACTGAAACCTTTCAACTGTGTGCAAACAAATGAGCTCTACCTCGTTTTAAAATGTTATTTACAAACTATTCGCTAGCAAATTATATATATTTGATATATAAATGTATAAACAGAATTTGGCTTTAAATAACCCACAAAGACTGACGTGCCATAAATCCAACCAACCAACCGATAATATGTCTTCATTATACTAGGATGAATCAAAGGTTTGCAGTATTTTTGTCTATGCTTGGAATAACTCAGTCGATAGTGACAAAAGACCCAGCAAGAAAATTCTCCTTGTCTGGTTTTAAAGTGAAGTGATATGAATATTTACCTTGGAGATATTTATACCATCGAATAAAAATCAACAAAACGATATAGAAAGGAAGTAAATACACAACTGGTGAAAATTGAAGGAGATATCAATTTTATAAAAATGAAATAAGAACAACTTGGATTTGCTCTCTTTTGGTACGTGCTCGTTTCCAGCACGAATATCGAAGCAGTTCAATCTATTGTAGGTATTTGCTATGATTAATAGTATCCTGGTACAAAGTGCGGAAGAAAAATTAGAAATATTCTAGTATAATAACGAACAACTCTGTTAAAAAATGAGATTGATTTTGCCTTTAGAAAAATAAACAACAAAATAAGTCCGCAATAAATAAAAATTATTCACAAAATAAGAAGACTGACACAAAACAGTAAATTTACTCAATATGGCTACCATTTTTTATCAATTATTGTATCTACATACCTTCAAAATAAATTCTTCAGACATTTTATTCCATTCCTCCTGGATAGCAGTTTTAAGCGAACCAATATTTGGATAGGAAGTTGCATTTGATTTGTTTTCTAAAACACCCCATATAGCGTAATCGGGTGTTAAAGTCTTGGCTTAAATCTCGTTTAATTGCTGTTCTCACAGTTTTCTCGTGAACTTTTAATTCATTTGAGTGCTTTCTTATTGACGTGGTGGGGTCCTTCTAAATCACCTTCTTTTCATTTTTGTGTTTAATCCTCCTTTTCCTTAAAAAAAAAAAACTCTTTTTCTGTAAAAATTTTTTCTTTGCTTTGTATACGGTAGACAAAGAAACTTTGGCTTGGTTTTGGCGTTAAGTAAATCATAGATTCTTTGGTGTTTCTTTTCTTGCTCACTCATATTGGGCTGAATTTTAATGATAAAAATGCTTGAATAATAAACCTAATCATAAAGATTTATATTTATCGCGTTATTTTTTTTTTCAAAAATTGGATTAATCAGACAAAAAAAATGTTTTAAAATTATTCTATATTTTGCTTCCGTACTCCGTAGTTGGTGTGTTGACTCGTTGTGCATTGCTTTACTCTTTAAGGGATTTGAAAGTCGCCCAGATGAATGTGCAATGGAGTCTTATGCTTTACGAGATCGAACTGGACCATAACACCACAGAAGCAACAAATAAAGTGAAAAAACACAGTTAATCGCTGTACAAGTTTGGTTTCTTTGTTTAATGACACAACAAGCCTCATGGGTTATTTAATGCCGAAGCCATCCACATAGAAGAACAGTATCGGTACTATTTAATACATAACTGGGAGGATAAAAGAAGTCCATACTTTTCCCAAGGGTATTAATCCGAAAGTGAATGTCATAGCGCGACTGGAATTCGAACTCGCTTCCTACGATGTCTCAGTCCAGCACATTTATCAAAATACTACGGGGACTCCCTCAATCTCCGGGCAGTAAACAGATGGTTCAAGAAATTTTGTTCAGGTTGCAAGAACCTCAACAATCAAAGTCAGGTAAGCCTAAAAGCAAGGATTCCGAAGCCATGCTTAACGCCATGGAGGTAAATCCGACGAGTAGTAATCTGAGAGTATCAGGCGACCTCGGAATCTTACAATTCCGTATGGCTCGTCACCTTCACAACGAAGGGGAAAAAAGCATCTGGAGCAGCCAAATTGTATCTCACGTACTACCAAAATATTGCAAAACTTTTGACTCATTCGAGTAATTATCACAGTTGCTGTTTTTCGAGACTTCCAAATCTGACACAATTCCATGCAGTGCTGCTTCTGTTCCTTCTAAATTTCCTTTTTTATTTTTTTTTATTTATTTATTTATTTATTTGCTTTGACTCGACCTCACAAGCTGATTTATCATGAGCTGATCTTCGTTATTTGTGCGAAAAAAAAAGTCACCGTACGAGGAAAGACAGGAAATTAAATGGCTACAAATATACTCAGTAAGCAAAATGCGAAACGAAAGAGAGAAAAAAAACAGCAACAAGGGAAATACGAAGGTGGGGCATGCATAGTCTACTGGTTAGCGAGATATGTGAGCAGACCATTGATAGTAAGTTCCATTCTTACTGGATACTACACGCTTCATACCACGTGCTTGAAGCTTGTATAGAGGGCGGTCTGCTCAGGAGAAACTTTTATAGGGATGGCAGTTTGGAGCCTGCTGCATCAACCTGTATGGGTTGTATTGAAATACAATTTGCTTTGGTTTCATGGCATATTAACCATCGTGGGTTATTTAATGCCAAAGCCATCATTGTGAAAGGACAGTAGTGGTACTATTTAACCCATAGCTGGGAGGATAAGGGGGTTCATAACTCCCCTAAGAGTATTAATCCGAATGTGAACATAATAACGCGACTGGAGTTCGAACTCATAGACTACGATGTCGCAATCCAGCATATTAGCCACTACACACCACAGAGACTCACTCAGTATGGAAATAAAAGTGGATGAAACTGCTATCAGAGAATTATACTCTCTGATTGAGTTTCTTCCAGAGGCATGGTACTTGTAGAGATTGACGGAGCTGCGTCGACCACCCAACAAAATATCAGACCAAAATTTATATATATATACAATATTTTCCAACCGAATGAAATCTTAAAATGGCCAATTCAAGAAAATTGGATACCGAAAACCAATTTTCATTTAACGAATGGATATGTTACGATACAAGTTTTTTTTTTTTCGTCACTTCTTTTATTGCGTAAACTAATTTAAAAACTATTTTTTAAAACTTGTAAAACAATTTTTCTCACATAAAACTTTCGACTGACGATAATTTGAGGTCAAAACTACTTGAAAACGACATAAAAAATAAATAGCAACGCTGGAATATTCTTATTTGTCTTATTACATTTGTATATATACATATATACATATGCACACACACACACACACACACATATATATGTATATATATATACGTGCTTCAAGCACATGGTATGAAGCGTGGAGCATATATACCTATATACACACACACACATATATATATATATATATATATACTCTGCTCGTGAAATCAAATTCTGCTCGTAATTAAATATCTTTCTCCGAGTCAGTAACGTAGCTAGAAGGGTACGATGGAGGCTACCCCGGGCGGTACCTCTGGGTAACAGGGGGTTGAGGTGAAAAGCTCAAGTGCTGTCCCGAATGACAAACACTGTAGCTCTGCCACTGCCTTGCGCTAAGCTTTGTTGTTGTCGTCAACTAAACTTAGCACAAGACAGTGAAAAATCAAGCCAATTTTTTAGGCAAAAAAAATGGCGTTAAATTTTCCAGGGATGTTCTTCCTGTCAATCTTATGAGAATTGTTTATTTATTTTTTGGTTTTTGTTCTGTTTTTCTTTGGTGGTAGATAGGTACATATGATTCTTTCTGATCATAGCAGAAAAAAAAATAGCGGCAACTGAAAGACTTCACTTTCCCCAAGAAAAGAAATTATTTACATGTCTTCTTTGTTTTGTTTTTTTTTTATTTGTTGCATTTTTGTTTTTGTTTTTGTTTGTTCGTTTTTTTTTTTGTTTTTTTCTTTTTTGTTTGTTTGGGTTTTTTTATTTATTTGGGTTTTTTTTTTCTTCTCTCTCTCTCTCTCTCTCTCTCTCTCTCTCTCTCTCTCTTACTCGGGTCTTTTTAATTGGTTGTCATTTCAAAACTGTAGAAAAAAAGGAAAAAGGGAAAATTTTTTTTTTTAAAAAAGCAAAGCAAAGGTTTAAAAGAAAGAAAGAAAGAAAGAAAGAAAGAAGGAAAGGTTACAAGGAAAGTTGAGGAAAAAGATAACACAAAATTTTGACATTCTTTGAGAAAAAAATCGTCTGAAATTCCTCAAGAGGAAAGGGAGATCATAGCAATAAAGATCATCTATTTTGTCGACTGCCTCAGCAAAAAACACATAGTTGCATCTTTTTAGATTTTAAAATGAAACTTTAGACTCACTGAAAATTTTATGTACACTTCTGCTTCATTCATATTACCTTAGAAAGAAAGAAAGAAAGAAAGAAAGAAAGAAAGAAAGAAAGAAAGAATTAGGCAAAAAGTAAGTGAGAAAGAGGTACAAAGAAGAAAGAAGAAAATTGACCAAAAAAAAGAAAAAAACATCGTAAAAAATGTCTCAAATTATATGAAAGCAAGATGCCATATTTCCAGACTTTCCTTTCATGAATCTCAAATATGGGTAAAAGTCACAATGAAAATCCTCATCTCAGACAGAAAAATCGTTAGTAAATCAAGAAATTCTGTGTAAATTTGTAAGTTAACAACCAAAGTTCACATACCCAAAATAATTGTGGCCCTGTCGGCTGATCTAAGAATACGTTGACTTGATCCCCTGCACAGGGGTAAGACCCCCATCAAAAATGGGGGTCCTTGGTATGACACTAAACTGGATCTAATGATGAATCTTCAGTTTTGGAGATCTGGGGAGTGTAAAGTATTACTTCCTTCCCATTACTCCCAGTTCCACTCTGCCTAGAGTGATGGTATTTGTGAGGGTTCCATGTATAGGTCAAATGAACCTGTTGAAAAATTATTTGTATTTGATAGCAATACTTGCTATAATTGTTTACAAAGGATTATCATTAGTCACTTGTAACTATATAACATATAACTATTATTAAATAGAAATAGGCACTTGAAATTATTTAATTATTTGTATTCGATTAGAATATTTGAAACTATACAAGTGCGTTCAAATCATTAGTATTTGATAGAAATACTTTATATCATAACTGTAAATTATTTGTTTTAAGAATACTTCCTTAAAGCTCTATTCGTTTATTAAGGATTATTTTTTAGTTTCTTGAAACCATATAATTATTAGTATTAGATAGGAATACTTGAAACCATACAAATTTGTGCACATTATCTGTATTAGATAAGAATACTTGATCTTATAGAATACACATTTTTTAGCCTTAAAATAATCAACCCCAAAAACATACATAAGAACATTCTAGAAATTTTGGATCAAAATCGCATTAGCATTGAAGTTACATTTTTATATTTTTTAACCAATCAGCTATAAACATAGAATAAGAATATTCAAGAAAATCCACATCAGAGATTAATTAACAAAAGAAATCTTAGGCTCTAAAACAAATAAGTAAAAATACGAATCTGATTGGTCAAGAAATGTCTATGCGCTTGAATTGTAGGACCCGCAATAAAACTATTTTTTGATCTACTACTAAAGTATAAATAACGAAGCATTTAATCAACCAGGTTACTTTTCGGGTCATTCAATTCATTTCTTCCACAGCCAAAAAGTCATTCCGTCTTCTACCCAAAAAGACTTTTCACTATTGGCAGCAGAGAGCCACTCATTAAGCCTCAAGGGAAAAGGCTTGCGACTTTCTTTTATCAATGCGACACGTTGTCACCAAAATCTTAAGAAAACACATGTGCGGACTTAATGAAAGCAAAGACCTATACTTACGGTCCATCATTCATATACACACACACAAACCCACATATGTAAGTAAAGACAATTATTTTACTCTCCTTACTTTGGCCAACCATGGAACCATTTATTTGATAGACTTTATAAACATGTTAACACACACACACGTGTGAACAACCCTATTTCCATTTAAATGGCCATAACTATATCTCTGCAAAGGCCGCTTGTATATCCTGTTTCTCATTTATTTTTATTCCTGTTTTGTTATGAATATTAAATTGTTTGTTTCTTAATGTTCGTTGTTGTCATATTCCATTTGTTTTACGTGCTTGTACGAGGATCATTAAATAAGTTTCCAGACTTTTTTCGTATGGGCACTTTTATTGATAGTACACACATTAAACTCTAGTCCCCTTCCAAGTAATCTCATCCGACTGCAATGCACTTGTTGTACCGTTCTAACAACTTCTGGAAGACCCCATGGAATTCCTCTTGTGTGAGCGTGTCAATGACCTTCGTCACAGCCTATTTCATCTCCCCAATTGTCTCATAACGACAGCCTCTGAGGTTAGGGAATAAGCAAAAGTCACAGGGAGCAACGTCTTGACTATAGGGACGGGGAGGAACTGTTTTGATGCCCATCTTGCTCAAATAGTCTGTGAAAAGGATGGAGTTGTGGACTGGTGCATTGTCCTGCTGGAAATGCTACTGACCCGATTTGAACAATGCTGGCCTCATCCGACGAAATCTCTTTCTGAACTCCCTTAAAACCTCAACATAGTAACCCTAACCCTAACCATTTGGCCAATGGACTCTGATGTAGTGTCTTCCTTACTCCTCCCACACCTCTCATCATCTCTCACGGACTCCCTGCCTTTCTTGAATCTCTTATGCCCCTCAAAAACTGATGCTCAATTCATACAACATGGTCGAAAAGCAGTCTGAAGCATTCCATACGTTTCTGTGGTATTTTCTTCCAACTTTAAAACACAATTTTATTGCATATCGTTCTTCTAAAGTGTCGGATTGCATTTTTGAATTTCACCAGCTGTGACAATTAGGCTTTAGTAGGGTGTATTCCAATTCCTGCTGTATCTGTTGATTTGAACCTGAAATCATAACAATTGGTCAGTCATATTATAAGATGTATAGCAATAAGATATTGAATTTTCAAGAGTCTACGACAATTTTAAATGCCTGTACAAAAAAAAGTCTGGAAACTTATTGAAGGCACCACGTAAAAATTTGTGTTGTATTTGTGGTGGAACTAAACGTGAAAGCAATACCCGTAAAATACGGATGAGAACTCTGTAACTCGCTACAAATTGCAGATTAACATATTCACTAAACAATAATATACACCCACAACAATCTCACATTTGTTGCTGAGATGTCGTTGTCATAGTGGTTAATAATTGTCAGAGTGAACACAATTGAAAAAGTTAATAGAATTTATTTACAGAAATACAGACAACTAAAGAAAGAAAACGATCTTTAGTAAACAGGCAAGGAGCTATACAGATTGATTGATTGATTACAAATGTTATATTTTGACCTTCGACCCGGCCCAAAAATACTATTCCAAGGTGATACACCGGAAGGAAGTGACACATTCCAATGGCCAGTAATCGAAAGAGATCGCGTGGGCGGATTAAGGCTTATGAGGTGGGACAAGGTGAAGGTTTCATTGTGCCACTACAGTGATGCACCGGAAGAGAGTAACCTCTGAACTGCATGACAGTTATTTCCGCTTGATGACGATTAAACATTCGATTTCAAAGATCCAGTAGGCGATCGTGTGGGCGTTGAGTTATTATTTAACTCAGTTGAGTTCGGGGTGCCAAGCAGTTGCCAGCAGACTTCCAGAGGGTTAGAGACGAGATGTGGTAGGGAAGGCCACACCAGACCGAGGGGGCTCTCGGAAAGCCCCGATGGAGTTGACCCGAACATTAGGAGAACAAGAAAGACACAACGTGACGGTCATAACAGTGGGGTCAAAATATGAAGTTTATGTTCGGTCTCAGCACCCTCTCACACGCAAACCTTACAAATAAAGTGAGAGGTAAAATATTGTTAAAGAAGTCTTCCTGTGTCTTCCTTCCTGCTTCCTTTCTTCTTGCGTCTTCCTTAATGCGTCGTTTATCATTGTGTCAGTATTTACCCAGTATATATATGTGTATTTCTGCATGAATCAACAGATGACAATGCAACACAAACAGTTGGAATTTGTCACGTATCAATTACATGGAATGCATCAATAATAGTAATCATCATCATCATGTCGTGCCGCCAGCACGGATATCCCTGACCCTCTCTCGCCACTTCTCCCTATCATTCATCGCTTTTGGCAGGTCTTCAGGGTTACATCCCGTATCCTCACATAGCTGTTGTATGTATGTTCGAGCTGGTCGTCCTCCTTTTGCTTGGTCATATGCGGGGTGGGGGCATAGGAGTACATCACTGATGAGTTCGTCTTTGCTTCTCCAGCAGTGTCCTGCGTGTCTGGTTCGTCTAACTTGTATAGTTTTCGTGATGGGAGATAAGTGGCCGTATAGTTGGTGTCTTGTGGGGTGTTTTCGCCAGGACTTGTTCAATATTGCTCTCAACATTCTTGTGCAATTGCCGTCTAGTATCTTCTTCAGCCGTTTATTTAGCGTCCATGTAGTGCATCCATATAGCAGTATCGATACAACCGCTGCCTGGAAGAAACTGTGTTTCATTTTATCGGTCAGGTCTGATTTCCATATTATTGAGAGCCTATCGATAGCCGTCCATGCTTTCGTCAGTCGTGTGTCGATGTCTTTTTCGGTTGATGAGACGCTACTTCCGAGGTAGGTGAATTTGTCTATTAGTTTCAGAGAGGCTCCGTCTAGTGTGGTAATGTCGCCTGTTTGGTTGTAACTCATATATTCAGTTTTGTGTGCATTGACATGGAGGCCAATGCCTGCGGCGGCTCGTTTCAAACTATGCAGTAGTGTCTCTGCTTGGTTAGGTGTATTCGCCAGTAACGCTATGTTATCGGCATAGTCGGCGTCGGTAATTGTTTTTGCGGGGTACCTTCTGCTTCTTTTCTTTGTCAGCTCGAAGCCATTTTCTCTGATTTTGTCGATCGAAGTTCTAAGCACGTTGTCTAGACAGATGATAAAGAGGTATGGGGCTAGAGTGTCTCCTTCAATAATAGTAATCATATTCAAATCTTTTGAATTCAGTTACTATCTGAATAACTACAAGTTCATTATATGCTCATATGGAAAATTTTCTTATAGACTTACCATTCTTCTGTCACTCTTAGCATAGAGGAAAGGTCTACATTGAAAGGCAAGGGTCCAATAAAGTAGTAGAAGGATACCAGGGTTGACAAATCCTGGCCCGAATACCTGGTCACTATGAAGTTCTATATCCCAAGGAATATTGTAGTCTGTACAGGGCACCTCGGGTGGTGTAATGGTTAGCATGTTAGACTAGCAATCCTACACGAGTGAGTTCGATTCTCATTGGGTACCCCATTCATGCGGCCTTGTGCTACATCTAAGCAAGAAGCTTAGTAAATTAAATATTGCAGTCTGTATAGACAAGTTGAGTGATATCCCATAGCCTACACATATCCTTCATGTAACAAAGTACAATATTGGCACAATATAAAGACAAACACTCCAATTAATTCAGCTTACATTTAACAATTTACGATACAAGTAAAATACCAATCAAATTAACAATCAATAGGCAGACAAATTTCATATAGTAGAGACAAAAAGAAATGTTGATAGGTTTAGTTTGGGTGGTTTTATGGTATATGTGAATACAATAAAAGGGAAAAGGTCTGTAGTAGCCACAGGTCTATTTCCTTTTACAAATCAATGCCTCTGCCAAGAGATTCGGTCACTCATTGACCAATCAACTGGCGGAGCGCATTAATTCCTTCTCCTTTAAAGAACTATTTTTTCTGGTCCCTTTTTGGGTAAGGAGTCGACGCTAGAGAACAATTAACCAGCAGCCTGAATAGACATCTCTCACATCCACTGCTACTGATTCAACTCGGAACCCTTTCGCTGAAGAAGACGTTACTGCTATCTACACATACATTCAACATACTAACCGGCTACACCGAAAAGGACGCTTTCTCATTTTCAACCCTTGTCGTCTGCTACATTAATAAACCTTTCTTTGTTGTTTAAAAAAAAATTCGTTGTTCATTTGGTTGCCTAATAATTTATAGTGTTAGAGAAATTAACCATTTCTCAAATCACTAAAAGTCTTGTAATAAAGTTCTCTATGAAACGTGTGGAAAACTAGAAGAAAATGTGTGTGTGCAATAAAAAAAGAAAAAGTTATTTGGTAAAAGTCCACTAGTGTATGTGTGTGTGTTAAATGAAATTCTACCAGTGACTTTTGATGCACTGGAACCTGACATATCATCAAGGTGTGTATCGCTTCGAGTGACGTCTAGCGAAAACCATTGTTTTTGCGGGCTTGCATTTATATACTTTAACACGTTGCTATAGTAACTAACTGTGGTGCCTCCTAGCGGTAAGTGTAAAAACTAAAGAAGGATAATCCCACATGTACATACTGTGTGCAAAAAAAAACTCTTAAGAAACAAATTTTAATAAATGTAGATAATAATGTTTAATGAACTCAATTCCCTAACCTCTGGGCATAAAATAACCCTAGATTAGTTGGTGCCGTTAAAATCAATTAATCAATCGAACATTTCCATTCTTCGATTTAATTATTCCTTTAATTCTTAACCGTAGAATTTAAGTTATCTCCCTTGCCACAATATGAACGTTTTCAAGTCTTTTATTTGCCTTCGTTCTTAAAGAATCTGACTGTTATTTTTATTAGAATTTGTACCAGATCTTTGCCTTGCTGTAAAACTGTTTAAGCAAACTAGTTTTGTAGATGATTATTATTGTAGGGAGTTTCTTTCTTGTATGGGACCCCACAATTGCAACCAAGCTTGATAAATATCTATGATGTAGTCATATGGCTGAGATAGTTGTGTATATCACTCCTATGCTTAAGTCAGTGTTCAAATCTAGATAAAAGCCAAAATCAAATCTGAAAATCTCAAGCAGGTAAAGATATGTTGCAATGTAACGTAATGGCCGAGGGATTTTGGTTCATGCCTTTGGGTTTAGTTAGGCTGAGAACCTTTCGGCTCAGCACGTGGGTTAGTTAGGTGTTAACGCGGGCTCGCGCAGACGGATGGAGGTGTCACTCAGAGATGTCACAATAGTCCGAGACGAAACGGGTGACGGAGTGCAAGTGACGTCACGCACCGGAAGCGCGCAGAGGTTTGTGGAGAATTGGAAGAAAGTTAGAGAGTTGAGACTAGACACTGGACGAAGACGGTCGACTTTTGGGGCTCGCTGAGGCGAGACGAATTTGCCCGCCATAGTGCCGCACGAGATAGGGGCCAAATAAATAAGGTGGCATAGCGAGATTGTGTCTCTCCTCCTTATGTCGAAACTTTTAACTCAAAGTTAATAAAAAGGTTTCGTACCTGAACAAGAAGTCGTTACGTGTTTTCGAATTCCGAGATTCCTATGTTCCTTATGTGTTCTACGTTATGTATATATGTTACCAACAATCGATGTACATTTCCCAAATAGCCATATTATGGTACAGCAATGCATCCTCGGAGACATTTTCACCGAATCTTTTTTGTGAAATTCCCTTCAATACTTTGGTATTCTACTAAGCTTAGCTTAGTTTGGCACAAGGCTGCAGGTATGGAGCACCTAATGAGTATAGAACTTGCTTATTGATAGTAGTGATCAACAAGACTAGTTTATTTACCATTGCATCACAACAAGATATTTCGTTTATTTTTGGGAATTCGTGATCAACAACTTCCGGTAGAGTATATTGAACACATTCCAAGACTTTGAACCTGAAACTCTCTTGCCCAGTCGGCTGGGGCTGTAGAATACACCGACTGCTTTTCTGCAGAGGGATAAGCCCCCACTCCACAACGAGTGTCCTAGATATGACACAAAACAATCTGATAGTGAGGTTCCAGCAATGCTGAAGCTTTGGGGAATGCAGAGTACCCCTTCATTGCCATCGCTCCCAGGTCCACTCTGGCCCGGAGTGGTAGCACCTGATAAGGGTCCTATCTATGGGTTAAATAGAACTAAACCGTGCTTCTTTCAGTATACTGATTTTTGCATTTAAACTGCGTATTTATGCTAAACTGAATTGTTTAAAATAGAAGTTTTGACATTGGAACTGCGTACTAGTGCTGAACTGAATTGCTCAAAATAGAATTGTTTTTGACGTTTAAACTGTGTACTTATGCTGAACTGAATTATCTGAAATAAAACTGTTTGACATTTAACTCTGTGTATTGCCCAGTCGGCTGGGGCTGTAGAATATACTGACTGCACCTCTGCAGAGGGGTAAGACCCCACCACGAGTGTCCTAGATATGACACTAAACAATCTAATGGTGAGGTTTCAGTAGTGCTGGAGCTTTAGGGAATGCAGAGTACCCCTTCATTGCCATCGCTCCCTGGTCCACTCTGGTCCGGAGTGGTAGCACCTGATAGGGTCATATCTATGGGTTAAATAGAACTAACAGCATACTTATGCTAAACTGAATTGTTTGACTGAACTGAATTATTTGAAATAGAACTGTTTTTCGACATTAAAACTGTATTTACACTTAACCGAATTGTTACATATAACTGCTTGAATAGTTTGAAATAGAAATATTTTTGACAATTAAACTGTGTACTTATGCTAAACTGAATTGTTTTAAATAGAACAGATTATTTACATAAAAATGAATTTGGCGTTAAATAACCTACAAAGGTTGATATGCTATAAAACCCAACAAACCAACCAACCAACCAACTGAAACCCTTCAATAAAGTCCAAGTACTTGTTATCATTCATTATCATCATCATCATCATGTCATGCCGCCAGCAAGAATATCCCTGACCCTCTCTCGCCACTTCTTCTATCGTTCATCGCTTCTGGCAGGTCCTCAGGGCTACATCCCGTATCCCCACAGAGCTGCTGTATGTAAGTTCGAGCTTTTGCTCGGCCATGTGAGGGGATCCATAGGAGAATATCACTTATGAGCTTCTCCAGCAGTGCCCTGCATGTCTGGTTCGTCTGCATGTCTGCTTCGTCTAACTTTGATAGTTTTCGTGATGGAAGGTAGGTGGCCGTACAGCTGGTGCTTCGTAGGGTGTTGCCTCCAGGAATTATTCAAAATTGCTCACAGCATTCTTATGTAGTTGCCGTCAAGCTTTTTCTCCATCCGTTTAGATAGCGTCCATGTAGTGCATCCATATAGTAGTATCGACACGACCGCTGCTTGGAAGAAACTGCGTTTCGTTTTATCGCTCAGGTCTGACTTCCATATGACCGCTAGGCTATCGATAGCTGTCCATGCCTTTGCTAGTCGCGTGTCGATGTCTTTTTTGGTTGATGAGACACTGCTTCATTCAGTGCGATCTAAATCTGCGTTGTTATATCTACAACTTGATTTTAAAAAAAGAAAAAAACGTTATTTTCTTATGTCACTGTCACATCTGATTTCCTGGTTTCAGCCCGGAGTGGGGGTGGAATCAGTTCCCATGTCAAAGTCGAAGAAAAATACTTTTTCACCAACACTTATCACGGCATTAACTTCCTCTTCTTTATTTCTTCATACATTTATATTATCTTATCGACCAGAGTGTATCCAATAAATAACGTTAATATGTTTGAGATTCTTTTCAGATTAAAAAAGAAATAACCATAAAAAATTGATAAAAAAATCATTATGTATTAAAGATAGAAAATTTATCAAACCGGCTGATAACCAGCCGTGCGGGTAAGATTTTACATTAAAAACACTGATCTACATTTTTGTAAGAAGTTCTAAGTTAATCAACGTCGTTGAGAGGTCAACATGTGTAGCTCCCCCTCGTGGCCATTGCTTGTACAAGAAATGTAAACATACCAGCAGGATTTTTTAAGTCATCGTTTTCTGGTGACTGGGAAAATATTCATAGAAAAAAGTCACCACTGTTTTCTAGTAATGAAATGTCAAGCTAAATATCCGCTTTATTCAATTAAACAAATTGATATATAATTGGTTTAGCTGAACAAAAAACTGAGAAATCGGTTCAGCATTATACTTACATAGTAAATCAAACCCCTTCTAAAACTTTAAAAACTTTGGGAATTTAGGAAAAAAGCTAAAGACATGGTTTAGGGTCGCTTTAAGAACTATAGAACATTTGTTGGTTTTAACTAAAATCGTCGTTGAATGATGCAACTAGATTACACTGGACAACAATTTTTTACTTTTTGAGTGTTGTCTAGATTTCTACAACTGATTTAGGGTATTTTTGCACTGCTGAATCAGGAAATGGCATCCGTTTCTCTCCATCAGGTCAGGGTTTTTTTTTTGCAAGGTTGATTTGAAAAAAATCAGATCTTTTGACAAAATCGATTACATTTTTGTGGCATTATCAACTGATTTTTGTCAACACATATCATCCTAAATATGTTTTTAAGAGAAAAAATGTTTTGCCATCAACATATATATTGATTACCCGATAGAAACATCAATTACTGTAAACTGAATGGTGGCCATTGATAAAGGTAAGTACACGTAAATTGCATGTTGCTTCACCATTGTTTAAACTTCAGGGCTTGAACTTCCGTTTCTTCGAACTCCTGGAATGCTCAGCGACAGGAAGGTCTCTCTTCAGATTCCAACAGTAGGCAGCCATCATGACTGCTTCCCAGTGACCCTGATACCTGGTCTCCATCTCTTTCAGGTCCTGATGAAATCTCTCCCCCTGCTCGTTACTCATTGAACCCAGGTTCTCAGGAAACCGGTCCATAGGTAGCGCATCTTGACGCTCATATTGCAGCCCAGGTTTCTGAAAGCAGTCAGCATGTTATTGACAAGTTCTGCGTAGTTTCTAGCCTTATTGTTGGCAAAAAATTTCTTCACAACCAGAACAAATGCCTTCCACGCTTCCACTTCCACTTCGTTCATTGATTTTTTCGAACTTTGGATCTCTGATGGGCTGCCGGATCTGAGGATCGTCATAGATGCCAGCTTTCAACTTCTCCATGGTCAACCCTTGAAAAGCCTGGCACAAGTAAGTGAAGCAGTCACCATCCTTATCCATAGCCTTGGTGAACTGCTTGATTAAGCCGAGCTTGATGTGCAGCGGTAGGAGAGTATTCTGTCTCTGTCCACCAGAGGGTCGTTGATGACGTTCGTTTGCAAGGCACCAATTCCTCCTGCAAGGGCCAGTCCTTCTTCGTGTAATGCTGGGCACGGTCCCTACTATCCTACATGCACAGAAAACATTGTTTTATGACTTCAAACTGATCCCTTTTCGACATAATCACCCAGAACTATCGGATCTGAATATTTCTTCTTAAAATAATCGTGGCCATAGCTCAAAAACTTGACCTAATTGAGCAAAACCAATGTGATTTTTGGATTTGGCGAATAAGATTCGTCCTAAATCAGTTAAAAAAACGCAGACAACAAATTTGTTATTGACCAGTGTTATAATTAAGATTTGTATTAAAAGAAATTTTTAGAGATAAAACTTGAATTATAAAGAAATTTTAGAGAGATAACAAAATTTGCAATATAAAAGAAAATTTTAGAAGAGAGAATAAATTGATATGAAGGTGCCTGTGGTGTAATGGTTATCGTCGCAGGAAGTGGACACGGTGACACGAGTTCAAATCCTGGACGAGACTGATGGCATTTCACATAGCACTAATACCCTTGGGAAAGGTATGAATCTAATTATTCCCCCTCCAGCTATGGATAAATAGTAGGGCAGACTAAGTTCTTCAGCCTTGGTGAGGCAACTAGTCTAGGAGAAGGAAAACTCTGAATTCAAAACTGTTAAACTTCGTTTAAAAATTGACCTTGTGTCATATCCTGCCCGAGCGGAGGGGTTGGTAAATATAATAAATTGATATGAAGGAAATGACACTAAAGCCAAGTTTAGTATATAACTGGGTAATGTTTTTAGGGGGCTTTAGTGTGCAATATTAAACGGTAATTTCAAACAGTAAGTTCTGCAGCTTTCTAGTTCGGATACTGATTCGAAAAGATAACGCAGACAATAAAGTTTTTAAAAGGGAATTTTATACAAAGGAAATAAGAAAGAAAGGAATAGAAAAAATAAAGTGTTGCAAATCTTATTATCTCTCTAAAATTTCTTTATAATCCAAGTTTTATCACTTAAAATTTCTTATATATTGCAAATTTTAGTGCAATTTGCTGGAACTTATCTATAATAGTGTCCGGGAAACAAAGTTCTTTGAATTTGAGTATTTTTTTTTCTTTTTTGTTTGTCGAAATGTTTTAGAGTTCATTAAATTGCGAGTCTTCTTTAAAGTTCTTTTCAGCAGAATTCTTGGTTGAATTTTCTTTCAGTTGATTAACTTGGTAGAATTTCAGTAGTCGACTTTCGTTTAATTTTACTTTTATTTCTTGAGAAGCTTCAGCCTGTTTAAAATGTGTCCCGGCTATTCAAGAAGCGAGTAACGAAATCTTTCTATTGGCTTAAATATTTCGTGCCTTCAGTTTGGTCCCCGAATTCGTCCTGAGGGCCTCAGTAGTAGTTCTCGACAAAAGGAGGAAGTAGATTTTTGGTGCCGTATTGGCTGGAATTACTTCTCCCTTTTCCACTCTGGCCAAATCAAGTGTTGCACGTGGTCGACTTGATTTTTTTCTTAGAAATAAATTGTTATAGTATAGATTGATAAAAGGACATGATAATTAAAGTCTAAGTATGCATCGAACTGAATTGTGATAGGTAGTGTGAGGGCGGTCGGGGTATTTCCACTCACATCAAATGCCAAACTTTGAACCCAAGTAAATGGTAGAATTTCGAATACAGATTTTCATGGAACGTTGGCTCTTATTACTTAGCACAGCACTCACACTCTATTCACATTAAGAACTAAGCTTTAAGTATGACCACATAAAATTATATATATATATATATATATATATATATATATATATATATAAAGTAAATAGAGATTTACAATGATGAAATGGTTGATAACAGGTTAAAAAAAGAGAGAGATAATTTTAGGGAAAACTACTTGTCACTTTGTTTTTTTCTCGTTATCTTAAAATTTCTATTTATTTTTTACTTTGGGGTTTTCGTGGTTTGTTTTTTTTTTGGGGGGGGGGTATTTTTTACATATTGGATTCGTTTTTCGTTTCATTTCTTATCAACATTTTTGTTAACTGATAACACTTTCATTCTAAACGCTTCGTTCATCTGTCTCGATCCATTACAAACATATCGCGCCGTGTTTCGTTTCATCAACTTGAATTCCCATTTTTTAGGTTGACTTTGAAACTCTTTCTCAAGACGAAGCACCGGAACTCCAAATATCTTTTCGAGGTTATACTAACTAACCGCCCTTCCTTTGATTTGGTTTATTTTAATTTTGTTAATGGCATATCAACCTTCATGGGTTATTTAATCCTATTTACCAACCCCTCCGCTCGGGCCGGATATAACACAAGGTCAATTTTTAAACGAAGTTTAACAGGTTTGAATTCAGAGTTTTCCTTCTCCTAAACTAGTTGCCTCACCAAGGCAGAAGAACTCAGTCTGTCCTACTATTTACCCATAGCTGGAGGGAGAATAATTGGATTTATACCTTTCCCAAGAGTATTAGTGCTATGTGAAATGCAATCAGTCTCGTCCAGGATTTGAACTCGTGTCGCCGTGTCCATTTCCTACGACGATAACCATTATACTCATGGGTTATTTTATGCCATGTAGAAGAACAGGAGTAATTCTATTTAACCCATAGCTGGAGGAAAAAGGAGGTTCAAATCTTTCCCAAGAATATTAATCCGAGAGTGAACGTAATAGCACAACTGGAGTTCGAACTCGCTTACTCCGAAGTCACAGTCCAGCACGTTAGCCACTTCGCCACAAGGAATCCTTCCCCTCGGCTCTCCTGATTAACATAATTACTCCAGATTGATAGAATTGAATCTGTTATCACCGAATTGTTTCTTAAAAGAGATGTTCTACGAAAATGGAATATTCTATGTTAAAGTAAAAAGCTACCATTATCATAAAGGCTCTGTAAGGAATGTTAGAAAATCTTTCAATTTAGAATTATTACTTTCTCTACATCCATACCAATATCCCCAAAATATCTACAGAAAAACCCCAAATCTCTAACAAAAATGAATACCGGAAAAGAAAAATCACAAAGACCGCCGATCTGCCCAATAATTCTCGAAATAGATTACTCCAGAAAAACCTATTTCACAAATCGAAAACCAAAGCAAACAATGAAAAGCCAAAAAACACTTTCCAACTGCCCCCAATCAAACTCGAGCCTTCCTCCACCAGTCCAAAATGAGTTATACCAAACCGACTGAAAATATTAAACCCCTTATTATATCTCAATCTCATGACTTCTCAACATCAAGAACAGAATCACAAAAGACTAATAAGAAACCAAACATTAAACGAAACCATACAAACAAACAGTAAACAATGTAACTCCCAAAGATCAAAACACTATAAAATCAAAACCTTAAATAGATTTATTTGCACATAGTTATATGGCTTTAAGTAACTAATAATTATCCCTAATAAATAATTATAGCTTCAAGTAAGGACTCTTAATTCAAATAATTTACATGTGTATGATATCAAATATTCCTATCTTATAATTCTAAATCAGATCAAGTTGAAACGTAGATGGCACCTGAACAGGTACAACCATTCCTTGTCAGACAAGACCAAGATCAGACGATCTAATCTGGATAGGATTCACTAGTTAATTTCCTGTATCTGTTTGCTTCAACGTGAGAAAAATTACTGACAAACAAATAACGTTTATTATTATACTCCAACATGGCAATCGCAAAAAAATGACGATAATAATGTATGGATTTGTATCTATGTGTCGATATGGCATGATATCAATGATGTGATAATCGTTTAAATCACTCGATTAAACGGGAAAAAGTGAAGAAAGAATAATATAATGAAAGAACACGCAGTGACTGAGAAAATACTAACATATAAAAAGTTATTTTGAGAGAAAAAAACTGGAGAGAAAGAACGTAATCTACCTAGATATTATCCGTAAAAAATCACAGATTTATTTGAATTTCTAAAATGCCCCAAGTTAACATAGCAGCAGAATTTCTAATTATTTTCTAATAAGACAAGATTGCGTGACAGAAAAATGTGTTAAGTCAACTGCGTTTTTACATAAGTAGATGATCATTACTATTATCTAAAGATATATCCAACGTCAAGATAATCTTAATCTGACATTGGAACTGTTAGACTCGTGACATTAATTTGCTTAGCATTGGTCTACGGAAAGAACCCTTGTATACAACATACACCTCTCGTTACAAATTATCAAGATAAACCCGATCTTTTCTACACTAATTCTTCATCTTTTCCATTGAAAACAGACAGCGTGACGGATATATATTCTTTGTACATTCAACAAATATAATGTTGCTGTTCTATTCTCGACAAACAGTTACAAGTCTGACACAAGGTCATATCAAATGAATAGAGAATCCCATAACCTTCAATACTGCATCTGTACATAGTGCAGAGAGTTGTGCGATTACCTCCCGAATCTGCTCAATAATTCTTGCTAATGACCACTAGATGTCATTGTCAAAGCAGTATATAAGAAAAGCCCGCGAAAATTTCATTTTCTTTTTACTTACAGCACGCCTTTAAACAAGGCCAGATTCTAGTCCTCCTTAAAAGGAACATTTTCGTCCCCAACAAATCGCATTGAACACGACACCTTAAAATAGTACACTTCATGCAATGTCCTAAGCTTACTCGCTCTTACACAGATATGTTTCATTTCATATAACCACCAACAAAGGAAAACTTCTAAGATATGTATTTTCCCACAACACTTGCATTTTTCTTAGAATTTACATACACGTACGCACACCAATACCGGCTCATTTGCTAGTGAGTAGAGTGTTTGCCAATGGGTCGGGAGACCTGGGTTCAATCCCAGGTTGCGTCATACCAAAGACTTTTAAAATGGTACTTGATACCTCCTTGCTTAACACTCAACAATATAAGGTACGTATCAAGGGTAAAGTGGAGCAATCCAGGGAAAGGAGTAGCGCCATCCCCTACACCTCAGTGTAGTAGCTATTGAAAAGGGAGCCTTCTGGTCGCCCTCGACTAAGGGAGACAACTACTACGTACACCGAGGACATTTCTTCGGTAATGCACTCTTCTTGTTGCTCATTTCATTTCACATTCATTTTTTTTTTTAAGTTTGCTCTGGCAATAAAATATGTTTTTGTTTAACTGATGTAATTGTTCTTATTCTGTACAAGGAAACAATACTAAAACGCGCTATAATTGAAAGGATATTAAGATCGTGCCAAGTTCAAAACATCATTTACGGTACAATGTGAAAATCCAACTCGCAAAATCATAATTTAGTGTTTCCAAGTTAATTTTACCGCACTGGTAAAGCAGCAAAACATTGACGTTAAAGACATATTTACATCCAGATCGGACGTTCGAATCCGGATTGGATATACTTGTTAATTTTAATTTTAAATTAATTTAACTTGCTTTAACGTGTCAGAAATCACTACTATTCATTATCTTATACGAGCATCATCAAGTCGTACTGACAGCACAGATCCCTTACTTTCTCGTCATCCATTTCTACCAGCCATTGCTTTTTAAGTCCTCTTGTCGACAGTGTCACTACAGAGATGATGAATGTAAGTTTCGGCTTGTTGGTCACTACTGGTGTGTCCATGTGTTGGAGTCCATTAGAAAACATCATATCTGAGTTTGTCTTTACCTCTCCAAGCACTGCCCCGTGTGTCTTATTCGTCTTACTTGAATGGCTTGTGAGATGGGATGTAAGTGGCAATACAATGGCTATTTTGTAGGCTGCTGCTGCCAGGATTTGTTCAAAACTACACGCACATATTTCCGTAATTCCCATCAAGCTTTTTCTTCAAGCGTTTCGTTAAAATCCAAGTGGTGCAACCGTATAATTGTACAGACACGGCTATAGCTTGGGAAAGGTCTTGTTTTATTTTATCTGGGAGAACTGCTCTATTAAGAGTTTTATGTTTGAGTTTGTGTGAGACTGAACACGTATTCTATGACAATTCAACACTGAAGCTTTCTTTACAGTCAGTAGGGGGGGGATAAAGCATCGTTTTCAATTTTGGGAGATGAGATTACGTTGACAGCCTGGCATGCCAGCTGTCATCGTCTCCAACCTCCCTACCCAACGCCCTTCTTTCGATGTGGGTGAGCTTGACAAAGTGTCTGTCTCCTTTATGCCAATGAAGCTGCTAGTTAGATGATTAAACTAAAAGGACTTGTCACGTGACCATTCGGATATTTTTCTATCCGAATTCAGAAGACAAAAGCTAATTATAATGCTGTTTTTATTTACTTCATTTTCTTGATTTTGTCGGGGGCGGGTTGTTATTATTGTTGTTGTTGCTCTGTTTTCTGGTTTGTTGGTTTGTTTATAGGGGGTAGCTTTTGTTTCATTTTTGTTTTAGTTTTTTGGTTTCTTTTTTTGGGGGGAGAGGAGTGGGGTCTTTTTTATCCTTTGAGCTCGAGAGGCTGGTATTTGTGCTTTTTACTAAAAGTACCTTAACCCTCTGGTGACCGGAAGTCTAGCTGTGGATTCCCCATTTCTACATCGCCATTGCTAATAAAATGTTGCAATTTTATATTCTTTATATAATCTTATTACTTTTTAGTATATTTAGAATTGCCAATAGAACGCAGTAACCTGATACTAAACAGTCCGTAAAGTGATTAAATAACAGAATCCACCATTTTACAATCTCAGCAATTTTTCAAGCCCAGGAAGTAGAAACCTACGGTCTTTATAAGTCTAAGTTTCAAACGATGAAAGTATGAATAGATTGATTAGTTGGATGGTAATTTAGTTGATCGTTAATGTTACGTGTTAGATATTTCATGATATCTCGAAAACTATATTTATCTTCTCTTCAAGTAACTGGACGTGTGTGGTACCAGAAGAGAATCTCTGATAGTACAACATTGTTTTCTCTCGAGAATCATGACATGCCAACGACAAAAGTTATTTTCAAAACGCAAAAGTAAATGTGAATTTGTGCCAAGTGGACACACAAACAACGTTAACTGGAATTAAAATTCAGTTCACCGTGCACATCTTTTTGTGAAATTTGCTTCTTCTACAAAAAAGCCTTTTTTTCAATTTTGTTTGATGAATTTTACAAACACTTTTCAATAGCAATAATTTTTTTTTGTTTTGTTTTCTGTTGATTTTCACTCTTCATAACTCATGATACGACACTTCTTTTATTTCAAACGTATTATTATTATCATTATTTCAATGATAATGAGTGTTTTTCACACCAGTTTTATCTGGTGGTTTTTCAACGGAGGCTGAGTGACAACAAGTCACCTCACATTAAATATTTATGCTTTATTTGGCACGAAGTACACATTATTTGGCCCGGTTTCGAAACCGGGCTATTGATCAAATGAGTAGAGTGTTGGCCAATGGCCCGGGAGACCGGGGTTCAATCCCAGGTCGAGTCATACCAAAGACTCAAAAAATGGTACTTGATGCCGCCTTGCTTAACACTCAGCATTATCAGGTAATAATCAAGGGTAAAGTGGAGCAATCCATGAATGGAGTATTGTCCTCTCCTACACTTCGGTGTGGTAGCTATTGAAAAGGGAGCCTTCGGGTTACCCTCGACTAAGGTCACCAACTTTACTTACATATCATTTAAAAAGAATTAAAGCATTGTACTCAAAACGAGGTTGCTATATCTACTTAAGGTCAACTGAGTTTGATTGATAGGTTGTAACCACTGGGGTCAATTATGAGCTTTGATCTCATTGAGGGACAAGTGACAAAAAATTTGTTAGTTGAAATAATGGTGTAATGGTTATCGTCATAGGATACGGCGACACGAGTTCAAATCCTGGACGAGGCTGGTTGCATTTTACATAGCACTAATACCCTTGGGAAAGGTATGAATCCAATTATTCTCCCTCCAGCTATGGGTAAATAGTAGGACAGACTGGGTTCTTCAGCCTTGGTGAGGCAACTAGTCTAAGAGAAGGAAAACTCTGGATTCAAACCTCTTAAACTCCGTTCAAAAATTGACCTTGTGTCATATCCTGCCCGAGTGGAGGGGTTGGTAAATATGGTTAGTTGAAATAAAAACCTTCAATTTTTAGTTAGTTAACCCGGGGTAGCCGAGACATGCTTGAATAAAAGTTGTGAAGTTGTATTTTTCATTAATGTTCCAAGGTTTAGATCCCAGCTCGCGGGGAAAGACATCGAGAGTTAAATAAAGGAATGCGTGCCGACAAAATGTCTTTGCATTTATTCTTCTCGGGGAAGAAGGTGACTTTACAATTGTCGTATCTTTAGGACTCTTCGACGTATTCTATCTGATTTCACTCGTATTGTAGTTTAGATTCTCTCGATTTTTCTCAAATCGACACTTCTCCCACTCTCTTCTCCAGGCCCTGGTGCGCCAATTACAATTGGTATCATTTTCACCTTCACAGTTTTTCAACTCTTTGGCAAGATCCAAGTATTTGTCAATCTTTTCGCTTTCTTTTATTCTGTGGTCCGCTGGTAAAACAAAATCCACAAGATCAAAGTCTTTGTATTCTTGTTAAATAACAAAGGGTCTGACCTTTGGCCAGGATTGGGCGGTCAGTTTGTATCTTTGAAAAAACAAAGAATTAAAGGGATCTGATTTTCCAAGACATTCTGGTTTGTGAATATGTTATGCTCCTAGGAAGGGGTGTGGTTATGTACAAAAAAGATGATTGGAAGAACGAATGACAGTAATATTTTATTTGCTGAAGTAGAGACCGGATATTAACTGTAACAGTTGAATGCATCATGATTTATTTGGAGTACCTCGGAGGCCTTGTAGACTCATCATCATCATCATCATCATGTCGTGCCGCTAGCATGAATATCCCTGTCCCTCTCTCGCTACTTCTCCCTATCATTCATCGCCTCTGGCAGGTCTTCAGGGCTACATCCCGTATCCTCACATAGCTGCTGAATGTATGTTCGAGCTGGTCGTCCTGCTTTTGCTTGGCCATATGCGGGGGTCCCTAGGAGTACATCGCTTATGAGCTCGTCCTTGCTTCTCCAGCAGTGTCCTGCATATCTGGTTTGTCTAGCTTGGGTAGTTCTCGTGATGGGAGGCAGGCGGCTGTATAGTTGGTGCCTTGTAGGGTGTTGCTGCCAGGACTTGTTCAATATTGCTCGCAACATTCTTGTGTAATTGCCGTCTAGTTTCTTCTCCAGCCGTTTAGTAAGCGTCCAAGTAGTGCATCCATATAACAGTATCGACACGACCGCTGACTGAAAGAAACTGCGTTTCATTTTATCGGTCAGGTCTGATTTCCATATGATCGAAAGCTTATCGATAGCTGTCCATGCCTTCGTTAGCCATGTGTCGATGTCTTTTTCGGTTGATGAGACGCTACTTCCTAGGTAGGTGAATTTGTCTACTAGTTTCAGAGAGGTTCCGTCTGGTGTGGAAATGTCACCTGTTTGATTATAGCACATATATTTAGCTTTGTGTGCATTGACATGGAGGCCAATGCCTGCGGCGGCTCGTTTCAAACTATGCAGTAGTGTTTTGGCTTGGTTGGGTGTATTTGCTAGTAACGCTATGTCATCGGCATAGTCGGCGTCGGTAATTGTTTTTGCGGGGTACCTTCTGCTTCTTTTCTTTGTCAGCTCGAAGCCGTTTTCTCTGATTTTATCAATCGAAGTTCTAAGCACGTAGTCTAGACAGATGATAAAGAGGTGTGGGGCTAGCGTGTCCCCTTGTAGTACTCCTGTTACAATGTCGAAGTATTCTGTGTCTCCATCCGGTGAACGTACTTTCACTTTGGTGTTTCTGTAGAGAATTTTTATTGCTGCTACGGTTTCTTTTGGTAGGCCGTATGCCAGTAGGATTTTTTCCATCTTCCCTCTGTGAATGGAATCGAAGGCCTTGGTAAAGTCGACAAATAGTAATGTCGCCTGTAGGTTTTTTGCCCGTACGCCTTCAAGGATTCTACGGATGGTCAGCATTTGTGAGGTCGTTGATATATTTCTTCGGAAGCCATTTTGGTTTTTCCAAAGGATGTTGTCAATTTTACTGTCTAAAAGGGAAGTTACCTTGTCCAGTACAAATTTCTATGGTCCAAGGGACACAACTGTAGCTTTTGTAAGCCTAACCGGCCAAGCAGTATATACTATTTGTCAATATGGACATATTTCAAACTCTTGCACAGTTCCCTGTGGATCACCTTTCCCACCCAGACATACCAAGGCTTTTTTTTTTCCTTTTGTGCATGTCTGCTGCACTCACTTATCATGTGATTAACTACCTTATCTCTGTCACCACATTCGTGAGTTTTTCAAACCAGAAGTAACAACTGAACTTCATTGTAGTCCAAGTGACAGCATGTCTCTCTAGGACACTTCTTGCTATTCAAGCCGATTTTAATAATTCTGTAGTTTAAATGGTCTCATTTCTACGTCGTATTTCTAGTTCTCCTAGTTTCTTTTCCGAGTACTTCGGGAATATTCCGAGGACAACAACTATGATTGGCATTATATTCTATAACTTTTTCAGTTCCCTGGCAAGATCCGGGTATTAATCCATTTTTTTTTTTCTTGTTCGCTATTTGACGTGTTATTTTCTTCTTGTTAACCATGAAATGGTGTGATTTTCAGGCCGGAATTTGGTGACCCATTTTTATCTCAAAATCCAGGGAATTTTTGTATTTCATTTTCCAAGATATATTCTGGTGTGTGTGTATACACCATTTAGCGGTTTGCACAATACCCAGTGGATTCCCTTAGCTGGGTCTCTTCTTGTACTCTTTCTCAGGCAGTTTGCTGCATTCGCTTATCATTGAATGGATTGTTTTGTTTTTTCCCCTCCTCTCTCTCTCTCTCTCTCTCTCTCTCTCTCTCTCGAAGGGTAGTTCCCCGTAGCGTTGTAGTAAGCAAGTTCGAGCTCTGTTCCCACTATTACATGCACTTTCGAACTAATACCCGTTTCAAAGGTATGAACCTTCTGATCCACCTCACCAGTTCTAGGTTACATAGTACCACTACTATTCTATAAGGATGGCTTTGGCAGTTAATAACCCACGAAGATTTATATACCATTAAAAAAAACTCTCTATCTACCTATATATATATATATATATATCTTCACTTGCTATTCTCATGCGTCTTATCTGTTTTAGCTTTCACATAATTAGTTTTATGGCGTTGTTATGTGATTCTATTTCTCATTATAAGTTTCCTCTGCGTAGCCATATCAAGGTTATCACGCACACAATTTCTTTAGTTTGTCTTCTGGAGTTTCCAGATCAATGTTGCTGCATCTACACAATCCCCAATTCTTTTTTTATATCTTGAAACATAGAGTTTATCAATATCATCTCTTAGAGAGAGAGTCTCTGTGGTAGTTTGGCTAACAGGTTGAATTGCCGGATCGTAAGCGAGTTCTAACTCCAGCCGCGATTAGATTCACTTTCGGACAAATAATCTTGAGAAAGATATGGACTTCCTTATCCCACAGCTATGGGTTAAACTATACCACTGCTGTCCTTCTACAATGCTAGCCTTTGGCATTAAATAACCCATGAAAGCTGATATGCCATTTAACAAAGAAACCAAATAGAAATTCATTTCTTGGATGTAACATGTGAAGTGTCATTTTCTTTCTAACCCATATTTCTGGTTTCTTCCATTGTTCAACTTAACAAGGATCCGGAGTATGTTACCAAATAGACAATCCTGGTATTTACTCCTTTGATTAAGTTCCTACTGCAAAGTTTAGCTTCCACTTAATTCCTTGCCCTTTTGAGGTATTGCTTTATGATTTTTCCGTCCTTTCCAGTTGTTTAATTGTTTCGGATTCGAATATTCCAAAGTATTCTTAGTTTTCTCTCCGAACATTATGATACGTTCCGAATCGCTTAGTAATAATTCTTCTGTTATTTATCTTTTTCATTTATTCCTTAAAATCATTGCACATAACTCAATTCCAAATTCAATGGCTGAAGATTATAAAAGTTTCGGCTAGACATTTCAATCCCTTTTTATTCATGGGAAAAATCTTCATATAATCCATACACATGAGTAGATATATCTTTTATTGGAACTTTCTAAGCCTGTAACCTTTCTCAAACTTTCTTGTGATATTATTCATCGTTGATTGTGACTTTCTAAACCTGTAACAACTCTCAAACTGTCTTTTGATAAGATTTATTTTTATTGCAACTTTCTAAGCCGGCAACAACTCTTAATATTTCTTGTTATATTAATTATCTTTTATTGCGACTTACTGATAATCCTGTGACACAACATAAACTTTCTTGTGATATTATTCGTCGTTTATTGTGACTTTCTAAACCTGTAAACACTCAATTTTTCTTGTGATATGATTCATCTTTTATTACGACTTTCTAAGCCTGTAACCAGTCTCAAAATTTCTTGTGATATGAATTATCGTTTATTGTGACTTTCTAAGCCAGTAAACACTCTCAATATTACTTATAATATGATTTGCGACTAACTTAGCTTGAAACTAGTCTCAAACTTTCTTGTGATATGATTTATTTTATTCTTACCTTCTAAGCCTGTAACCACTCACAATTTAATTATGATATGATTTATCGTTTATAGCGACTTTATAAGCCAGTAACCAATCTCAAACTTTCAAACGATATGAGTTTTCTTTAATTGTGACTTTCTATTAAGCCTGTAACCCCTCACAAACTTTTTTGTGATATGATTTATCTTTTATTGCGACTTAGTAAGTCTCTAACCACTCTTAAACTTTCTTGTGATATGACTTACATTTTATTGCCACTTTCGAAGCATACAATCACACTCAATATTTCTGTATATATTATTTTTCCCCTATTGTGACTTTCATAAGCCTGTGAACACACACAATCTTTCTTATGATATTATTCATCTTTTATTGCAACTTTCTAAGCCGGTAACCAATCTCAATCTTTCTTATGATATTATTATCATTTACTGCGATTTTCTAAGCCTGTAACCAATCTCAAATTTTCTTATATGATTTCTCATTTATTGCGACTTTGTAAGATTATTTCTTGTATTATGATTTATCTTTTATTGTGACTTTTTAAGCCTGTAACCAATCTCAAACTTCCTTACGATATGAGTTATCTTTTATTGCATCTTTCTAATAAACCTTTAACACATCACAAACTTTCTTGTGATATTATTTATCGTTTATTGTGACTTTCTAAACCTGTAACAACTCTAAAATTGCCTTTTGATAGATTCATTTTTTATTTCAACTTTCTAAGCCTGTAACAACTCTCAAAGTTTCTTACGATATGATTTTTTTTTTTTTTTTGCAATTTTATAAGACGATTACCACAGTCAATCATTCTTGTATTATGATTTAAATTTTATTGTGACTTTCTATATTTTGTATGGCCACCATCATTATCCAGAACTGCCTTTACTCTCCTGGGCGTGGAGTTTACCAGAGCTTCACAGGTAACCACTGGAATACTCTTCCACTCCTCCATGACGACGTCGCTGAGCTGGCAGATATTTGAGACTTTGCACACCTCCACCTTTCGCTTGAGGATCCCCCAAAGATGTTCTATTGGGTTCAAGTTAGGAGACATGCTTGGCCAGTCCATCACCTTTACTCTCAGCCTCTTCAGTAAAGCAGTGGTCGTCTTGGGAGTGTGTATGGGGTCATTTTCATGCTGGAACACTGCCCTGCTACCCAGTTTCTTGAGGGAGGGGATCATACTCTGCTGCAGTATTTCACTGTACATGTTGGAGTTCATGTTGCCCTCAATGAAATATAACTCCAACACCTGCAGCACTTATGCAGCCTTAGACCATGACATTCCCACCACCATGCTTGACTGTAGGCATGACACACTTTGTACTTCTCACCTGGTCGCTGCCACACATGCTTGAAGCCATCAGAACCAAACAAATTAATCTTCATCTCACCAGACCATAGGACATGGTTCGAGTTATCCATGTGCTTTGTTGACATGTCTTCAGCAAACTGTTTGGAGGCTTTCTTGTGCATCGTCTTCAGAAGAGGCTTCCTCCTGGGGTGACAGCCATGCACACCAATTTGATGTAGAGTGCGGCGTATGATCTGAGCACTAACAGGCTGACCCCCACCTCTTCAGTCTCTGCAGCAATACTGACAGCACTCCTACGCCGATCTTTCAAAGAAAGCATTTGGATGTGACGCTCAACACGTGCGCTCAGCTTCTTTGGACGACTTACTCGAGGCCTGTTCTGAGTAAACCACGCACTTTTAAAACGCTGGATGATCTTAGCCACTGTGCTGCAGCTCAGTTTCAGGATGTTGGCAATCTTCTTGTAGCCTTGGCCATCTTCATGTAGCGCAACAATATGTCTTTTAAGATCCTCAGAGAGTTCTTTGCTATGTGATGCCATGTTGGAACTTTCAGTGACCAGTAGGAGAGAGTGTGAGAGCTGCACTACAAATTTGAACACACCTGCTCCCAATGCACATGGGCCTAGTAACACTAATGAGTCACATGACATTTTGGAGGGAAAATGACAAGCAGTACTCAATTTGGACATTTAGGGGTGTTGTTTTTTAGGGGTGTACTCACTTTTGTTGGCAGGGGTTTAGCTTTTAATGGTTATATTTTGAGTTATTTTGAGGGAAAAATACATTAACTCTGTTATATAAGCTGCATACAGACTACTTTTCGTTGTGTTAAAGTGTCATTTTGTCAGTGTTGTCCCATGAAGACATATACTTAAATATCTGCAGAAATATAAGGGGTGTACTCACTTTTGTGATACACTGTATATATATATATATATATATATATATATATATTCACATGTCCAACACATAATCTTTTTCAAATCGAATGGTCTAAGTTCTCTCGAAGAAAAGAATTACCGAGATTCCATTTCGTAAAAGAAGCCATCAAAAAGCCACAAGCTATTCTATCAAGGAATGTTTCGTGGCGACAGGAATTAACTTGACTGTATCGAAAATTGTAGTGATACTGGTGGATAGGGACAGGACCTTGGGTAAAATCAAGAGTTGAGACAATCTTAAAAGTTGTCGTAGAACTTAAACGTAACACATTCGCCTTTTTATGATTAGAATTGTTTCCTGATGTTTTGACAAAATGTCGTTTATTGATGCTTTCTTAGCAAAAAATCTTGGAATTTGGGAATTAAAATTGACATCCAACGAATAGGATTACATAATTACCGTCATTATTCGTGCATAATACATAGTTTTATCCATATTTTTTAGCCAAAAAGATAGGAGTGCCTATTATACACGAAAACTAAATATAAACCTTTTTTTTTCCGGTCACGTGTAACGCCATATTATGAACAGTATGACCAAAAGTAAGTTATATCAATGGCCCAAACTAACTGATATGTAATAAACACTAATGTTTTCTACTGCTACAAAGAAGTAGCAATTGGACTGTGTGTTTGTTTATTATTTATTCCTTCTATTATGAACTTATTTTTAACAAAAGTTTGTAACGTTTTCGTGTGAACATGTTCTTGTCCTTTCTCTAAATGCTGCGTAAATTTTCTATTTCGAAACATTATATAAACTATATAAAGTTTTACTTTTTGTCGATACAAACCGGATAAAAAGTGAAACAAATGTTAAATTTAGATTAAATTTAGCCGTTCCAAATTCCAAAAAGTCAATGCGTATTATACACGGAAGATGTTTTTTTTCTCCACAATTTTGCAGCCGAAGGTTAAGAATGCATATTACATATGACAAATTTTGGTACATTACCAATATGTGTGAAAGAGCTGTCACATCTCATATATATTTTATATACGGTTTATATCATTGTATAAGACAATATTCTATGTCTAAAAGAAATCTCTTGAAAACATGAGGTTGAACAATTCTTCAAGTGTAATTAGAACGCTTGAAAGTAAGGAATATATTTAGTCTAATCTACTCTCGAAGGGCAAATATTTGTATATCCAGAATATACTAACACAAGACAAAGCAGAAGAAGAGATAAAATTCATTTACATATACAAGAAATTTAATATACATACCAGTGGTATAAAAAAGTGTTCCAGCAGATAAGACTATACGCATATTTTTCCATGAACCATCAGAATGTGGAAGGGGTTCAAAATTGAAAAGGGCTTACTTGATAAGTGTAGGTAATACTGTCATGTGACTTTACCATTCCCTCACAGGGTCAGAGGTAAAGTGTCTACTGGTCGAAGACCAGAAGCAAAAAAAGGTCGAGAAGGGTCTTTTGAGAGTGTCAAGTTACACCATACGAAACCTCAACTTGACATGCAAAATATCTAAAAGAGATAATTATATATTGCCTGTGGTGTAATGGTTATCGTCGTAGGAAATGGACACGGCGACACGAGTTCAAATCCTGGACGAGACTGATTGCATTTCACATAGCACTAATACCCTTGGGAAAGGTATGAATCCAATTATTCTCCCTCCAGCTATGGGTAAATAGTAGGGCAGACGGGGTTCTTCAGCCTTGGTTAGGCAACTAGTCTAGGAGAAGGAAAACTCTAAATTCAAACCTGTTAAACTCCGCTTAAAAATTGACCTTGTGTCATATCCTGCCCGAGCGGAGGGGTTGGGTAAATATGATAATTATATATTGCACTTCTGCACAAGGATTTCTGGAATTCTAATTTTGTTTTTAAACAAATTTTGTCTTTTTCATATTGTGCGAAAGATTATATATATATATCAGCTCAAAAGTTAACCACAAGTTTATTCGTCTTCTCTCAAAATGATCAGAATCCCAGAATGGTAAATTCTTATCGAGACGAGATGCAAAATCTGTATATGCTCTGCAACCGCAATTACAGGTAAACGAAAAAAGAAAAGAAAACAAAAAAAAAGCAACAAAACAAAAACATTATTTGTACTTCAACTGCAACTTTGTAAGGTAGGCAATTGATTTTGGCTGTAAAACTGAACACATTGATATTATCGGACTTTTAACTTTAGCCGATGCGAATAGCAAAGTTGTCTAATCTGAAAATTTATATCAATTTCTTGAAATAAATAATAATGTTTACTGAATTATTTTAAAAATCATTTAAACGTTGTTAATTTGATCCATAAATTTTACATGGTGTTCAGAAAAGAATGGCAAATTTTATTAGCAAAAAATATTAACAATGACTCTTCGGCACACGCTTATGCTCGATATAATGCCCCTATTGATCAAATTTGTCTGAGACGCAAATTACACGTTATATAATACATAATTAGAAGATTTTGTAAATTATTTCTTTGTCCAGGAAAGAGGAAAGTTTTATTAGCCTTTCAGGCTGCTGGTTGTTCGGTTAAAAAGGAAATGTGTATTTACAGAAAGATTCTTTGTGAAGATTTTGATACATAAACACGGATATCTTGAATCATATATGAAAGACGATGAACATGACTGAGAGATGCCAATTCTACAAATCAGTAACAAAGATTCCAAACTTCAGTTATCTCCATTGCACAATGTTCACTACCAACTGACAGAACACAAATATTTCCCCAACAGGACAGCTCGAACACTATACATTTTAAGAGCTCATGAAGTGAAAACATGTTGATCAGCCACACGCAAATTTACCAGACACGTCAGATTTTGGATGGGAGATGAAAGAGTAGAACTACACACTTGTTATATACATCCTTCCTCGTTCATCAAAATCAGTCCCACCCTGTGGGAGTGAGGGTGAGGCTGAGAATATCCTGACTGTCCTCTGCAGACGTGTCCTAGATATGGAATTAATCTGGACGTGATGGCAAATTGAAAAGCGTGAAATACCATTTCATTGCCATTACTCCCAGGTCTACTCTAACCCGAAGTAGTAGTGCCTGTTAGGGTTAATCTACGGATCAAATATATCTATTAAAAATTATTTGTTTTCTATAGGAATACTTGATATCATATAAGTAAATTATTTGTATAAAGAGAACTTACTTGAAGCTATAATTGTTTACTCAGAATTATTATCAGTTACTTGAAACTATATAACTGTGTGCAAACAAATAACCATTATTAAATAGAAATAATTGCTTGAGGTTATATAATCTTTAGAATTTGATATGAATTCTTGAAACCATACAACTATGTTCAAATTATTTGGTTTGGTTCGGATTTTTTTATTTCATGGCATATCAACCTTTGCGGAGTATTTTATGCCAAAACTATCCTTGTAGAAAAAAAGTACTGGAACTATTTAACCCATAACCGGAGTTGGAGGTTTTTATGCCTTTCCCGACGTATGAACTCGCTTATCCCACCGAACGTTAGCGTAACAGCATGACTGGAGTTCGAACTCGCTAACCACGACATCGCACTCCAGCACGTTAGCCGCTACACCAAGGAGAGGTAAGAACGAAATCATAAGTGGCGTTTTCCTGTTCACTCCTACTTATTGACACACCAGTGTTGGCCGACCAACAAAAACTTATATTCATCCGCTCTGTGTAAATACTTGATGCCATCTAGAAGATTTTTCAAGAATGATGGCCGATAGAAACGGATGGTGAGAGTCTAAGAATTGCACACAATCAGTACACTTTGATGACGATGAGGATGAGGAGGAGGAAGAGAAAGAGAGAAAAGGCAGTTCAAAAAAATTGCCGTCTATTTTTTTCTTTTAGTTTTGGCGACCTCGCAAAAGAATTATTTGCTCTGTAAGAAACCACTCTTCCCACTTCGTTGGTTGGTTACAAACCTGCCAACAATGAATGGCTTTAAGATCTGCTTCGTAATACCTCAACAGTTGAAGGGAAATAACTCTCTTAAGAAGTTAATCATTTAATTTACTGTCTCTTTTTTTTTTTTTTTTTTTTTTTTTTTTTCAAGTTGAATAATCAAGTAAAAATCGAAAACTGCAATTCATCTTTGTTTGCTGTCTCAAAATGACAATTACATTTGAGAGTTATCTCCCTTAGTGTTTCAAGGAAAAATCAAGCAAGTGTTTCAAGGAAAAATCAAGCAAGTGTAAAAATAGCAGTTTGGGATATCAGAACGAAGCAAAAAGAAAATATTTTCGATTTATGCTCTAAAGAAGAAAACAGTGATGCAAATAATGAAAAGATGTCCTATTAGGAATGCGCTATATGACACATTTCTACGAACAGTAAAAAATTCCATTTCTTGAAATCCTTAAGGACTTTATAATAAAAATCTCTCTCTCTCTCTCTCTCTCTCTCTCTCTCTCTCTCTCTCTCTCTCTCTCTCTCTCTCTCTCAATTCTAGAAGCTTCTAACTGCCATCAACTCGATTTGGGGTGTCAAACTTACGGCTCATGAGTCAGATCTGACCAGCGGCTCAATTCTATTAGGAAAAGTTTTCCTTATTATATATTGATTGATTTTTGAAAATTCTATTAAATATGTATTTATAGAGGTTATGAAATAGATTATCTTTAAACATTAACTATTTAAGATACATTTGGGCAATTTACATCTCTATTCTTACTCTCAGGACTCTTACTTATATATATATATATATATATATATATATATATATATATATATATATATATATATATTATAAGAGTGTTGGTTGTAACTAAACCACTTTGTGGGTATGTGTCGAACTAAGTGCAATATAATATGGAGAGTGCTCAATATCTAAGATAGAGCTATTATATAATAATGATAAATAAATATATATTAGATATATATATTTAATTCATGGAATATAGACTGCAACCCTGGGTTTCACAGAGTTTTTTGCAAAACAACAGTCATCAGGCAGTTAAGAAAATGGAATGAATCGAAAATCGGAAATCGAAAAAATACGAAAAAATTCAGACAAAAAAACTGTTGAGGATTTGTATGAAAGTTTACGTGTGGTTGTAAGTGTGTGAGTGTATATGATGATTTTAAATGATTATATGTTATAATCATCATGATTATAAATGATAAGTTATTATCATTATCGTACACAAACACACAAACTATTATTGTAACCCCTTTATTATTTTATTACGTACATACCACCAAAAAGAACTATAGTATATGATATTTATTATTTATCATTAATATTATAATACAATTCCCTCCCCTAAATATCACACTAAGTTAAATCACAATACAATATACCCTTACTTATACCCATTGTGATTCTAGTCCACCATAAAACAACTGTTCAAATACGCTTCCAAATCAAATCCTTATTCATTCTCCTCGACATGCAGTGATGATATTTTTTTCCATAGCTATAGTCACCAACGCTCACAGAAATAAAATAATGTAACGAAATATGAAGATACACTCACGAATTCATATCCGCTTACTCAACGCGCTGCGTTTGTAGCCTGGCTTAACCTCATAAAAACACGCATCCATACATAACTATAATACATACACGCATACGCACACACCCACATATACTCACACACTTACAAAAACACGTAAACTTTCATACGAATTCTTAACGGTTTTTTGTCTGTATTTTTTGGTATTTTTTCGATTTTCGATTCATTCCATTTTCTTAACTGCCTGATGATTGTTGTTTTGCAAAAAACTTCATGAAACCCAGGGTCACAGTCTATATTTCATGAATAATATATATATATATATATATATATATATATATATATATATGAGGACTACATATACAATGTAGATATATATACAGTCTCGGTGCACATATTTTTGACAATACATCAGATTCTTTCTTTTATTAATCGTCAATAAAGATGTTATTAAGTATATTGAATCCTTTTTCTATTTACTTTGGTCCATAAATAAGGGACTAAATAATAATCAACATTTCTTTTTTTGGTCCATAAGGTTTAGGCTTCATTTTTGCCTGAAATGACCGAGTTTGATATTTGGTGATTACCAAAATGAAAGAAAGAAAAAACTGACACTGAAAAATGTGCTATTTTGATGACGACAAGTTCCATTTAATAAACTTGATAATTTTGCTCAATCAAATTGACAGTTGTGATAAATCCCTCAATGAAAAACTAAGTCCTATTTTGTACCATTACGAATAGATTTAATCATGTGTGTGTGTTATATACATTTGTATTCTGTTTGTGCCTGTGTATGGGATTAAAGTATAATATCTAAGATTGTTCTATTAACTTTTTATAAAATAGAGCCAAGCCCTAGTGAAGCCTCTTTTTGATTAGGGCTAATTTTATCTATTTGATGACGAAACAAATCTCAAGAATTACACAAAATGACTGGAGTCAAGAATACAAGGAATCTACAGAGCTCTGCTCAGAATGAAAATATTCTTGCTATTATTAAACTCATTATATCCTACAGCTTACACCAGAAGAAAAGAACGTGAGGATTAGATATCACAACATAACTTGATAAAATTGTTTGAGCATCGGTTAGATGAGTAGAAGGGCGAATATGAACCAATCAAAGTAGTTCAATTGCCTATATTTTTATTATTTATGCTCACATTATCATCATTATTATCATAATAACGTGCTGACAGCACGGCTTTCCCATACTCTCTCTCTCTCTCTCTCTCTCTCTCTCTCTCTCTCTCTCTCTCTCTCTCTCCATCCTTCCGTTCGGTTATCGCTCTTCCTAAGTTCTCTAGACAGTATCCAGTATCCGCATATACCTGATAGGTGTAAGTTTTTACTTGTTTACCAACATGAGTGTATCTATGAGCGTATCCATTGGAGAGGGTTGCTTATGAGTTTGACCTTATGTTGTATACCCAGAATGAAGAAGCAATAATACTAGTTTATAAAGAAATAAATTTTCTTTTTATTAACGAAAGTTGTGGCAAAATGGCAGTATGAGAGAGAGAGAGAGAGAGAGAGAGAGAGAGAGAGAGAGTCGGTCAGGAACTACTATGTTTGACACCGCGTTGAGATACATATCCAGAAAGCCTTGCTTTTTCATGCTTCTTTTACGAGAAAACTGATATAGAGCAGGTTCTTAACCCTAGCGCAGTAGCCCCTGGGCTAGCGTCCACAACAGCAGACCGATTGCTCTCTCTCTCTCTCTCTCTCTCTCTCTCTCTCTCTGCTGACTGCCGACTTTGACTGATCACTAAGGTCAAAAACTTCCGTCATGATATATATTTCTGACGCCTGCACATTTCTTCCCACGAAATCCACGTGGCATTTCTGCTGTCCTTTGTTTACCTTAAGACACAGCTGCACATCCTGTTTTTGAACACCACACTAACGGGCCTTCCAAAGGTCAATATGTAACACTTACTTCACCAACATGTCTCGCTTGTCTTGCTTGGATAGTTTGTATGTTGAGAAGTAAACGGCCGTACAGTTGTTGTACAATGCTACCTCCAGGATTTTTTCAAAACAATACGCAGTATTATGTAGTTCTCATCTAGCTATTTTCTCCAGGAGTTTCATTGTATTCCAAGTGGTGCAACCATGAGCAGTACTAACATGATTATACCTTGGAAGAATCCCCATTTTATTTTATTTGAGAAATCCGATTTCCATATGGTTGTTAACCTGTCAACAGCAAACCGTGCTTTACCTACGTGTATGTTGACATCTCTTTCAGTAGATAAGATACTGCTACCGAGATATACGAATTGATCTAATTTTAGAGATTTGCTATTTTGAGCATTCTTGTAACTAGTGCATAATGCAAACTATCAATTACTCCGCATATAAAATATAAAAGTATTCTTAAAGATGAATTTTTTAGATATTATACAATGTCATATTCTTTTAAAATGATATTCAGTCTTTATGGACCAAGAAATGTACCATATTCATACATGAATATGTGAAACGTACATAGAATGTTCATAACATATACACATAGAACATAGGAATCCCGAAACACGAAAAACACTCACGGCTTCTTAGTTCAGGTACGAAACTTTTTATTACCTTCGAGTTAAAAGGTTTTTCGACATAAAGAGAGAGAGAGGCACAATCTTTCTATGCTGGCTTTTCCATCTGTCCCCCACCCCAACACGAGTGGCACTCGCCATAAGGCCACTGCGAGCTAACGAAAGTCACACTTCTTCTTCGGACCGCAAGACTCAACTCAACTGACTTTTTCAAAATCCCCAAAATCTTCTGCGCGCGCTTCCGGTGCATGACGTCATTCACATCCACTGGACAACCTTTCTATCTGGGATTTTTATTTTGACATCTGTGAACGACACATCCTCCCCGCCCGCGCGTCAACACCTTCGCTCAAGTTTGTACCAAACTAACCTATACACTGAGCTGAAAGGTTCTCAGCCTAACTAAACCCAAAGGCAAGATATATAAAACGAAATCCCTCGGCCATTATATTACAGAAATATAGCTCCTTCTGTTGACTAAACGTAGATTTCATATTACTATAATTATTTGTGCAGATGATGCACCATTTTCCAAGCGCAAAAGTTAGTATTATACACGAGAAATATATAATTAACTTTTTTCCGACAATAATCAGGACAGGATGACCGAAAGTTCTATCTATAGTCCAAACTAACGTGTTTTACGCTGTTCCCGAGAGATATCCACTGAAATACGTGTTTATAATTTTCTTTATCTAAAGTGAGTTTATTCTCGTCGCAAGATTTTTGCATATTGTGTGAAAATGTCCGTGTGTTTGATCAAAATATTGTGTAAATTTTGTATTCCAAGACATTATGTAAAATATACAAATTCTTATTTTTAGTCAATAAAAACCAATAAAATGTTGAATAAATGATAAATTTAGATTGAATTTATCAGCTACAAATTTTTGAAAGTCAGTGCGTATTATACACAATGATTTTTCTAGAATTTCACAGTCCAAAGTTAGAGGTGCGTGTTATACAGAAATAATTGCTGAAGATTTGTTTATTTCAAATGTTAAATGTCAGTACTGTGGCGTTTGTATGAGACTCCGCGTAAGAAAATTATTTTCCAAGCAGAATTTATCAAATGATTTTTAAATATTTCCTGAATTCCAGCATCTCGAAGGAAGAAGATCTTTTTTCTTTCTTTCTTTATCCTCCCTTTTTTATTCTAGTTACAATTTAATTCCCTATGTAATATAGTAGCTTATCTGGCGACAATGAACTCAGCAGATTCAATGCGGTCACAAGATAATATCAACAAAGTGGGTCACAGGAAAGAGAAGATAAAGAAGGATGATGAAGAATATAATTTATTGCCTATGGATAGAGTAACAGATATTTTCGTTCGCAGATAAGATCAACAAATTACCGGAAAACAAAAACGGAAGTATGTAAGTTCCGATAACCAGCCATAAACAGAAAATACGTGAGGCGAAGAGGAAGTTCATATTCCCGCATAGAACTTGAAAAGACTATATAAGATCTTTAATTTTGGACTGAAGGCAGAGATCCAGTGATCACTCAAACGAAGGGAAGAGGTCCGCTGGTCTCTCAAGCGAAGGAGAGAGGTCTGCTGGTCTCTCAAGCAAAGGAAGGGACCTGCGGGTCCTTTAAGCAAACATGTCATGTGTGTTCTCCGGCTGTCGCTCTAATACATACAAAGGGTCCCCGCCACAGAAGAAAGATATGTGCAAACTCTCACTGACTGCATTCCTACTTCACACACGTCGCCGTAGAAGAATAAAAATATAAATTACATGTTTATATATCTACGAGTTTTTTGTTGTTTGTCCAGACACAGAATTAAAGAATTACGGATTTCATTATAAAAACACAACACTATTATCGTATTCATCAGGCAATTGAATCATACAGCTTTGAATCTAGCCAGGAAGAAACACGACTGATAGCAAAATAAATCAAGTAAACAAACTTAAGAAACATTTAAAAGCATTCAGGGTATTGGAGTTCTAAACCAAAAAGTCACTATCAGGAGACAATAAATAACTGTCTTGAAAGTGGATTAGTCCAATGGACACCTTGTGGTCACGTGACCATCCACGAAACTCTTTCTCGTTCTCTTTCGTCTTCGTTATTTGAACTATAAAGACGTTCCTTTTTATCTCTATTCTTTAAATAGTTAAAATGTGCCTTTTTATCTCTGTTCGTTGAAAAGAAAAGAAATTTTGTCTCTTTTAGCAACGGTTTCTCTCTTTGTCATTGAAACATAAAGGCCATATAGATCTGACTTTTAACTTCAACTTTTAACTTTACCATTTTTATACCCTTTTTATATACTGCTTATTCATAAAACAATTATGTATGTATTATATGTCCCTGTATGTGTAAATGAGCTTATCTTGTATTTGCTTATCTCTGTTCAGTAGATAGAATAGTGATATTATATTAGATCTTAGTGCGAAGGTACCCGAGTAAACATCGTCCCTATAACCAGCCTTCTCAATATTGTCAACCATTAGCAGAAAGGTGCCTGTGGTGTAATGGTTATCGTCGTAGGAAATGGACACGCCGATACGAGTTCAAATCTTGGACGAGACTGATTACATTTCACATAGCACTAATACCCTTGGGAAAGGTAGGAATCCAATTATTCTCCCTCCAGCTATGGGTGAATAGTAGGGCAGAGTGGGTTCTTCAGCCTTGGAGAGGCAACAAGTCTAGGAGAAGGAAAACTCTGAATTCAAACCTGTTAAACTCCGCTCAAAAATTGACTTTGTGTCATATCCTGCTCGAGCGGAGGGGTTGGGTAAATAGGATTAGCAGAAAGTTGTGTCACTGAGATGCCGACTGTGCAGCAGTTATTTCTGAAATCTAGTTAAGCACAAGCTACTGTCTACGGATACAACTCACTGGTCTAATGCAGATACGTTATGTTAGGTGGTGGATAGTACTGCTTGGTTTAGATAAATAAACTCAATTGGTTCTCACATACAGACAAAATGAATCAATCCCAGACCGCATAGCGGTCATCCTTTAAAGTTAATGTGAGATGGTCTGAAAATTTAGGCGAAGAAACTTAAGTAATAAGAAGATATCGCTCGTATAAGGGATCAGAGATGATTCGACAGTCACAGTGGGTTGGTGACCGGCATATTATGTGTGTTTGAGAGGAGAATGTATCCGACTATCAACCCATTCAGTCAAAGTTTTGAACTCCCAAAACGAAGAGTCTAGTTAGAATCTCTCTCTCTCTCTCTCTCTCTCTCTCTCTCTCTCTCTCTCTCTCTCTCTCTGTGATGATGAGGAGGAGGTTAGAATAAGGGAACCCCTGGTAAAGGTTAAATTAGTTTCTTTGTTTAATGGCATAATCATCTTCGAGGGTTATCAAACGCCAAAGCCTTCCTTCTGGAACAACAGTGATACTATTTAACCTATAGTTTGAGAGATACGGGTTTTCATGCCTACACGAGTGAGTTCGAGTCTCATTGGGCGCCCCATTCATTCGGCCTTGTGCCACGTCGACGCAAATAGCTGTGTAAATTACGATATGGGTTTTCATGACTTACTCAAGAGTATAAGTCCGAAAGTGAACGTAATAGCGAGACGAGTTTGAACTCACTCACTTCGAAGCCACAGTACAACACTTAAATCGTTAAACCACACTACCAAGTAAAGAGGAAAAAACCTAACAACGGCTTTCGAGACCAACATGTTGAACGTTGTCCTACAGCAAAACTCAAATTTTTCCTTGGACTTTCTCTTGAAGTTATCTGAATAATAAGAAAAGCATATTGACACCAAAAATGTTTTATTCTGGATGGATTAGAGACACTTTATTTAAATTTATGCTGTGAAACTGAAATGGCTAACGATTGGTCTGGCATCGGCATTTCAAAGTCGTCTTTACCCCAAATCCAATACGTAGTCATCACACCCCGTCCCTTCACTGGCCTTGACCCACGACATTCCATTTCAAATCCTCCAATTTCATCCAAAAGTTCAGCTGTTGTATCACTGGCTTGAATACACAATGAGAGTGAACTGGATTCCATTCGCGAAGCAGTGTTCACAGTGTCGCCAAACAAACAATATCTGGGCATTAACACTCCAACAACACCGGCGACTACCGGCCCAGAATTTATGCCAATTCGTAACTGCAATGTGGATTTGGGTCTGTGAGGAATTTGAAAAGTCGTTACTGTGGACATCAAATGAAGAGCCATCGTAGCAATTTCGCTGGCATGTTTAATGCCGTTTTTTTCCGGAACGCCACTTACTACCATGTAGGAGTCACTTATAGTTTCTACTTTGTATACATTATAAGTATCCAACACTTCGTCAAATGTTTTATAAGTCTCGTTTAAGAAGTCGACAATTTGTAGAGGTGAACTCTCGTGGCAGATAGTGGAAAAATCCACGATGTCGCTAAAGAATACAGTAGCAGTTGAGAAGATTTCGGGCGGAACTTTCCGTCCTTTTTTTAATTCGGCAGTCACTTTTTTGGGAAGCATTTGGCTCAAAAGTTGTTCGGCTCTTGCTTTGCTAACTTCAAGTTCTTTTGTTCGTTCAATGACAATCATTTCTAAGTTTGTGGAATACAACTCGAGTAGACTGATCAAATTATCGATCAGTTCACCTTTGACTGGATGAATATTATTCAAGATATTTTCCAGTTTTTCAAATGATGGCCTTGCAGATGGACTTTCGTTCCAGGTTTCATCAAGCATTTTCAACAGTTGCTTTCTCTCAAAACTACTTTTAGGTAGAAACTTATCTCTGATTATTGGACGACATACAAACATGTCAGCACCACCAATATCTTCCCACGTTTTCTGTGATGCTTTTCTAATACGAGTGTCATTATTAGAGATCATATCAATGATTATGTCTTCGGAAATATAATTTAGTTCGTATTCATATGGTTCTGCTCGAGTCAGGATTTCAGTCACAATGATTGCAAAAGAATAAATATCTCCAGCTATTGAACCATTCCTCACCTCGTCAAGAGAGCTGAAAATTTCTAGAAATTCTGGAGCTGTCCAAAACAAATTACGTAAATCTTCTTTTACTTCATTAGGCAGACGATACCGTCCGAATCGAATGGTTTTAGCTCCAAATCCAGATATACGAACGGTCCAGCGACTATCAATCAAACAATTATGGGATTTTAAACGGCCATGAGATTGAAACGATGTTTTTTCATGTAAAAACCTCATTCCTGAACAAATGTCTCTCATAAAAGAATATTTAAACTCCCAACCGAGATCTATCGAACTATTAATAAGAACGTCATTTAAACTTCCTTTATCAGCGATCTCCATAAAGAAGCATACATTCGGAGCAGTTAAGCAGGCTCCAACATACTTTATCAAATTTCGGTGATTGATTTTCACAAGTTCAACCATTTCCATACGTAACTCCGGAATTCTGAAGTCTAACGTCCAACTACTTATTTGCTTCCCATACCATTTTTCATTTTTCCATAAAAATGTATTCATTTGAGTGGCTGCAGCAGTGGTTATATCAGTGATTGAGTTCTGTACAACCCATGGATCTTCAACGAGTGGTATGACAGTCGACCAGTCAATAATCCAGTCAGTATTTGCAAGAGCAGCGTTATACTCACTGTGTTTTAGTATATATCTTGCCACTAGAATGACAACGAAAACTATGATAATGCTGCCTATAAACAATGGCGCTAACACTATGGAGATATGAAAGTCACAAGCTTCACCAAAATAGCTACTCGAAATACAATGACAATAATTTGGCTTTTGGCATATCCCGTTAATGCATTTCTTACAAATCGCTTTGTTGCATTCTAAGCCCCTCCAACCTGGAAAACAAGAACAATGGTAAGCAGAAATGCACGTTCCATATTTACATTTACAATCGATGATTTCGCAGAAGTTTCCCTGAAAGCCAGTGTTGCATACACATCTACCGCTTATTTCACAAACGCCAGTGTCGTAGACATTAATATCACTGACACTTAAAATGTTCTTTCCACATTTCTGTTCACAGTAGTACAAAGGTATGACATTTTCTTGACGCAGGTACTTTATGGAAGGCCAAGGTTCCGATGGATTAATAGTTATTGTTTGGGTAAATTGATTAACCACACCTGAAATAGATTGGAAGACCCGTAGGTTATATTTTGAACTTATAGGTAACACGGCTTTAGATTTCGGATCTTGTGGGTCAACGTCAGGTCTCCATCCCCTGTATGGGATTTCTTGTTGGGTATCGTCAGACACACTTTTAAGTGTCCTCGTAAAAGTCACCATCATTGAGATATGCGCTTCTGTTTTATCCTCATCCATCGGGTTCACTTGTGCCAAAAAACCGAAATAACCTATCCGATCTCCTTTGGAGTTCAATGTAAATTTACCCGTCAGACCATCCACTTGTAAATTTCTTGACATGTCCGCAATCTTCTTTGCATGCATAGTCTCTCTAATGGCAACTACTTTTTGAACTGCGTTTGCAAAAAGCAACAGAGCATCATAACCCAACGCCATTTTGGCTCCAACTTCAGGAGGACGGTATTTTACCCTACCACCTTTGTAATTAAATCGGTCGACAGAGAAATGATAACCAAGAACACGAATCCAGTCTTTTGTGTGATAGCCGCTTATATTGTATGTTTCACTAAAAAGATAGGTACCTTTGAAAGCCTTTGTGCACGGAATTCCTACCTGACAGACTTGTTCATTGGCAAACGGAAACTGCCAAGCGTAAGTGCTGACTAGTATCCACTGGTAACCATGAAGAGAGTCCATATTTGCAAGTTGCGCAGCACGGAGTATGTAGGGTTGGTAGAATTTAGTAGCAACTAGATAAAATATTTTGGTGCCAAAGGACTTTAATCGCCTCATTTCATGTTCGAAACGCGAAATCTCGCCGTAAAGCACAGAACTAATGTCAATTTCAACGAAGCCTTTTATAGATATGTCAAACTTCTGTGCCAAACGATAGAAAGTTTCATGTAATCTAACGTCTTTTTGTTTCACAATAACCAACATGTTCCACATCCGTTCTTTGCATGCAATTAAGACGCTTTTAAATATCTCATTATCTGACCAACAAACTCGGTTGAAATATGGGTAAATCCCTTTGTTAGAGAATCTACCACCCGTATTACTAGTGCTGATGAAATTCATACCAGTTAGCCATAGTTCTGGATTAATTACATTTGTTATAGCTTCTGTTGTTGAGCTTATAATCAATACAGCCTTATGTTTTTGCAATCTTTTGTTAGTTATATTTAAAAAGGAGAGATATGCCTTGTGCATATCAGATTCCGTTTCATAACTAGAGACTCTAAAAACAAATCCCTGCCTGGATAGAAAAGGCAAAACGTAGCCATTGTTAATATCAGAAGCGGCGAACCTTATAAAAGAATTAGTATGAGATTGAACCTGCGCGCCATCTCCGCTGTATCTGAAATCGCCAAAATGAGCTACAGTTAGGATACCTTCCACTTTAAAGTGTGGTGTAAAAACAGATGCATTCGCACGGATATTTGGTATAATTTCTAAAGTAACGTTATCGATTATTTGACAAAAAGAAATATGCATTCTTGCAGATCCATGATCTAAACTTTTTGTCACGTCCATTGATATGCACACACTTGTTGGAATGGTTTTATAAATAAATTGAAAATATGATTCTTTGCCAGCATACATCCTTCTACCAATATCATCTACGGCTATCACTCTAAGATCTCCCGGTATTTCTATATTCCTTGTTATAGGGATAAGATTGTTTACAGGGTCCTTTATTTCGTTCAAATATTTAAGACTCTCGGACCCAATAATTAATTTGTGGAGCTTCTGTTCCAAAACATCAAACTTTCTGGTGAGTTTAACTGAATTCAGTTTCCTCAACAAGTAAATATCCGGTCGTAGAAATTTAATTTCTTTCTTGTCTTCGGTAATATGAGTTAGCATTAGGTCATCGTAACATGTGCTGCAGTTCGGCACTCTCATCCATGGATCTCGTATCATAGTCATCGTCAGATTAAGTCTTAGCTCTAAGCCAGGATCCAGTATACGGATACCATCGAAGACTACTCGTCCATTGACAGCTTGTTTTCTCATAATAAAATCGTAAGTTCCCTGGTGAAGAGTAACTCCTTTGCCGGATAATCGATATAACGTCTTTTTGAGTAGCATTCGACGATCAGGTAGGTTACTAAAAACTTTGAAATAATATGGAATCGTTAGATCGACGTTCAGGGCCGAATCAAGACCTGAATTGACAATTGAATCATTAATAAATCTAATCTCTGCCGTAACTCTGAAGTCATGGTTAGCAGTTACTGTCAATGGGGGTTCCTGAGTTATTGTTAAGTGATGGGCAGGAGGAGTAACGAGAAAAAGATTTGAAAAGACTTTTAATGACTTCCTAGGAAGACTGATGAGAAACCTTCTTCGATTCGATGGTGTGATAGAATGTTTGTGGTAGATCCAATCTAAAATTATCTTTCCCGCAAAAGCTTTGACGAGAAGGGTCGTAGAAGACAAGTTAGATCCACACCTTTCTTTTCTCAAGTCGCGTCTAAGCCGGCGTGGATAATCATACCACCAGACAGCCTTTTGACACAGTTTCCCACCACTGGCCGCCCATGAATCAGTAATCTTCGGAGACTGAGCTGTCTTCTCGTCTACAGTTGACACTTCATATATTTCTGAAGATAATGAGCCATCAGTTATCCGGCTTCCATTTTTGAATTCTATATAAGCGATGATTGGTTTACTAATCATTTGGTTCAAAGGTGCGGAATACACATATTCCTTTGGTTCGAGAGGAATTAAGGGCGGTGGAGACTTGTTTGTATCAAATGTAATCTGATATTGGCAGAAAGAGGGAAACACTGTCAATAAAAGGGCAAAAAGTGTTTGAAGCAGTTCCATTGACATAGATCATTTACAAATCCGATTATTCCCCTAACCTTTTCGGATTTTTTAGAAAGTTAATTAACAGTGTGTTGAACACACTTAAACAAGTTCATATGCATTTCAAACATTGTTGCTTTTTTTTTTTTTAATTTCATCACCGTTCTACGTCGTCTTCCAACTTTAATATACAAAACCTATTATGACGTAATGAGTGAGACTATTCATAAAGAGGGCATCATTGTAAGAAAACGTTAGATACATATATTTTGTTTATTGTACAAAACGAGTAAAAAAATATGGCACAAGGCCTCAAAATGGAAGGAGAAAATACTAGTCTTCACTATTCTATTTTTAACGATTTCTATTTATTGATCCAGAATATACTAGGGTGAGTCAAAAGTTTTGCAATATTCTGATAACGTAAGACACGATTCAGATTCTTTTGCTGAGATCACGAAGGTGATGAGCCACACTGGACGGTGAGCTTGCCTGATATTCTCTAAGTGCTACTCACTAGATTTACCTCAATGGCTTGGAACACGGCCTCGGTATGTTGGTTTATTGGCCGATCTGGCCTTGTCTGATGTTCAAGGTTCTTGCAACCCGAGCAAAATTTCTTCAACTATCAGCTTACTATATTAAGATTAACTTCGCCTTCACTTATTGCTAACAAATGCTTTTGATTTCTTCTGTGCCTTGAAGCAATACACAACGTGTCAGCGTACCAACTACAATGATACTGCTTACAGTTGTTACCTATACGGCTTGAACTGTTTTGATCACATGATATACGTCCTACAAACCCTCACGTACTAAAACTTTTGACTTATCCTTGTATATTATTCCTTTCACTATAATATCACATTTATTCTGAAAATCATTCTCTCTACTGTCAACAAAATATACCAATTTCTCTAAATGTCTAAACTAAATAAAAACTTCGGTACTTATGCATCTATGTTACCACAAAAAAGCCGAACTTTTCCGAGCGTTTCCGGGCCGATAACGGAAATAATCGGAATATTCCGGAACGAAATTTAAGCAAGCAGACGATAAAATAAGTCAACCAATTTGTTGACAAACGCATGAAGACCAAAAAAAAAAAAAAAAAAAAAAGAAAGAGAAAAAAAAAATCTTTAACGGATTATGTTACCAACCTTTTCAGGAGAAAAAGAATAAATCAACAGTCAATGTATGGTAATTTTCAATATGAAAAAATAGTTTGAATTTTTATTTTATTTATTGGGTTGGGGTGTATCATTTTTTTGGTCTTTTTAAATAATTTTTTTCGTATTTATGCACTTATTGTACCGTGCAGAAGTAATAACGTGTTAATTTAGAAATCCATTCTTACCATGGGGAGGGGGGTTGTAACTATTCTGTACTTTCACCGAACAATTTAATAATAATCCAGGTCCTGCATTTGGTGTTACGGCATCTCCAGGCATAACTTTTCCTCATTTTATTTTAGGTGGCAAGGATGTTCACATGCCCGGTAACTTTTAATTTTGCCAATAAGGTTTTTTTCTTGGCAGAATTGAATCACCATTTCTCCACATTGTAGTTTTTCCTTTTGCTGCGATAAATTCATGTTTACACTTGTTTGTAATTTAGTAAACAAATTGATTGAATTATTTTATCTTAAATTTGATTAGCTAGGCGTTTCGGCATATCCCGCTTTTTTCCGGAAACGTTCGGGAAAGTTCGGCTTCTTTGCGGTAACATAGATGCATAAGTACCAAAACTTCTTAAACACACTCACAGCCAGACAGTAAACAGAACGTGACATACACAAATACACGCTACATGTATAAATTGTTGGTGTTGGTACAACAACAAAAAATATAACGTTAACAACTAGATTAGTGGTATCTATTATTTGAAAGGTTGTTGTTGCTATTGTTATTGATGGATTCAACCGGCTCCTTCTTTGATCCGGACAGAGATTGAGTGATAGTAAATTTCCTCAAGTCTTCAGGACTCTTCTTAAATTTTTTGTAATTTGAATGGTCTCTTCTTGTCCTCTTATTTCCAAGTCATCTAGTCCCAGTACCAATGCCTTAGTGACTGTACCTAGCACGCCAATTACATTTGGTATTATCATTACTTTCATATTCTATAGTTTTTTCAGTTCTCTAGCAAGGTCTAGGTACTTATCTCTCTTTCCGCTTTCTTTCAGTTTTATCCTGCAGTCAGCGGAAACGACAAACTCCACTATTCGGCAAGTTGTCTTTTTTCCTTTTCTCTTTTTTCCTTTTCTCTTTTTTTTTTTTTTCTTTTTTTTTTTTTTTTTTTTGTTGACTATCACTAGGTCTGGTCGTCTGGCCAAGATTAGATGATCAGTTTGCATCTCAAAATCCCAGAGAATTTTGTGAGTCTCATTTTCCAGCACGGATTCTGAGTTATGCATATACCATTTGTCAGTATGGTCAAATTCAAACTTCTTGCACAATTCCCTGTGGATCACCTTCCCTACCCAGTCATGTCTGGTCTTATACTCTCTTTGCGCTAACTTACCGCATTCACTTATCATGTAATTGATCGTTTAATCTCTATCACTACATAACCTACATCTGCTATTTTGTGTCTTGTCCATCATTACTTTTTTTTTACTCTTTGCAAAATTTTCATATCAGTGTTAGCTGGTTGTCTTTCTCTGGAGTGACAGCAAGTACCCACACGTCTCTTGGACTCTTCTGTGGATTCTAGATGATCTCACCAATGCTGTGTTCTGGATGGTCTCGATTCTTCTTCCGAGTTCCAATTCCTCCAGTTTTTGTTTGATTGATCGTTTGTTTGTTGTTTTTATTCCACACCAATTACAATCGCTATCACCGTCACCCTCAAGTTCCACAGTTTTTAGTTCTCCGGCAAGGTCCAAGTATTTATCTATCTTTCCACTTTCTTTTATTTTCACTCTGTGGTCCGCCTGAACAGCTGTGGGGGTTTCGAAGAGTTGTTGTTGATTATCTGACTCCGTTGGATTTCTTCTTATTCCATCTTAATTCATTGGCGTTTTCTTATCTTAGAAGGCTGCAAAGGAAGAAAAAGAAAGAGACGAAGATAGGAGATACCTTTTGAATTCTAACTTTATTCTTTAGGCTTTTCTACGGCTACTCTGTAGCGAGGAATGTCTTCCTGGACAATTTGAGAACAGCTGTTTCTCCCAAATAAGGCGTTGAAATGCACTTGTCATTTTCGGTGGTTGATACGTCCAAAATCGGTGTTTTTATATTGTTGGTTTCGGCAGTGTGGGCTCGCTAGCAACAGAGATGGTGTCAGGCTACTAAACTTAATCAGCCGTGTGTTCGCTACAAGCAACAGCGTGAAAGAGCACCCGTTCTGTCCCAGCGTGGAGGCTGAAGTGATGTCAGATTTCTCTTTGGCACAGGGACAGTTCCTTTTCCGGCTATGCGTTACTCCTCTTCTAGTCAGACGCTTCTGGGAATTTTTGCATTTCTTAAACTTATTCTATTTTTTTTTCTATTTTTCTTATCCCTTCAAGGAAAAATCCACTTGCTGACAAGTTCTTTTTTTCTTGTTAATCAATACTAGGCCTGGTCTTCAGTCTGCGATCAGGTGATCCGTTTGTATCGCAAAATTCCAGAAAGTTTTATGTATAAATAAAACGCAGTTTTTACCAAGCAGCGGTCGAGTCAATACTGCTATATGGATGCACTACATGGACGCTAACTAAACGTATGGAGAAAAGGCTTGACGGCAACTACACAAGAATGCTGTGAGCAATATTGAACAAGTCCTGGAAGCAGCACCACACAAAGCAGCAGCTGTACAGCCACTTACCACCTCTCACGAAAACTATCCAAGTTAGACGAACCAGACATGCAGGACACTTCTGGAGAAGTAGGGCCGAACTCATAAGTAACATACATATTGACCTTTGATTGACTAGTTAATGTGAAATTCAAAGATAGGATGTGCAGCTGTGTCTTAAGACAAAGAAGGGATAGTAGAAATGGCACGTGCATTGCATGGGAAGAAATGTGTGTGCAGTAGAAAAATATATTATGGCGGAAGTTTTCAGTCCCAGTGGTCAGTCAGAGTCGGCAGTCAGCAGAATCATGGCGTCTGGGCGCTAGCCTGGGGCCGGCGGCTTCCGGGTCGAGAACTGGCTCGGTACCATCTCCTGTTAAGGAAGCACGAATTTGTCTACCATAACGTGGTATAAATCATAGGGGTTCTCTGTTTATCGGTCTCTCTCTCTCTCTCTCTCTCTCTCACACACACACACATACACACACACTCATACACACAAAATTTGACTCTCGTAGTCATAAAAAAGACAGTTTAAATTTTTATCAACAAGTGTCGTCACCTTCATCTCTGTTATACAATAGTAGAAGCCAGAAACTTGAAAGAGATCGGTGGTTACATCTCGTCCATGACCATTAAAGGGGAATAACTACTCTTTTGCCACCTCCTTTGAAATAAATAAATGAAAAAAATATCTGTTTGGAGAGAAAGCTTTGGCTCTTGCTTTTACAAAGAGAAACAAAGAAAATTAAGCAAATTCTGTATTTCTCCACTAAAAACAAGAGTTTTAACTCATCTAAAGAATTAATTAAAGAGAAATCAACAATAAATTTACTTTTACGCAGTATTACATTATTTGTACAGATATTTGATTTTTTTTTTTTCAAAATCTAAATTTAAAAAAACAACAACGTTTTTTTAAGTTCAACATTTTTTGTTATCCTATTCAGAACAGTTTTGTAGCAGAAATAACTTTGTTCATTTTGCACAGTTTGTGAATCGCTGAGTTAGGCAGAAAAATCCATTTCATGTTGGGTTTCGGTTCACTGATAAATCACCCCATGATTTTTGCTTTTTACATACGTTGTCAAAACGTTAGAGTTTTGACCGTAGGTTTTGGCCATTCAGCCCGGAGCAGTTTCCGGGGCTAAATATAAGCCAATGAAAAGCGCTCTCTTCCTCTCCTACATTCTCTTCGCCGAGGGACCAAGACGTGTTGACCGACTCCTCCAGATAACCAAGGATTCAGACCACATACCCTGAGGATTTTCTCCCTGTTTCGGCTTGAAGAAGAGCAAACTTTTACCCAACACTCCAAGTATTCATGAAGAGAACTGTTAAGTTTCTCCTCCTTGATTTATGAATAACTATACCACTAGTTGCTTGTGTGCGACATTTACACACACTAGCCTGGCCTATTTCATGTTGCTCATTTCAACCCCGAGGATTCCACTCGTCAACAAATAATGCCGTGAGTCCTGCTAGTCTTCAACTCCACTCTTATCAGACATAGCTTTCTGCATCTTTCTTCATATAACCAGGAGCTTAGACAATTTCCGTTGCCTCCAGCTGAACAATAAAACTTTGAAATTTGATATTTCCGTCTTCTTTCTGTTTTCGTTAACATAACGGTAAAGGTGACCAAATCAACATTTGAATTCCGCTCTACCGTTATAGTTTCATTGAATTACTCTACGATCGCAGCACAAATTAATTATTTTTAGTTAGTCTCGTCACCCTGGCATGAGACAAACCAGAAGCAAGATCTGATTTGTAGCAGAACGAATTTCCAAATCTTCATTATCCCAACAAGAATGACCCAGTGTCTGAGACACTACCGATTTTTACATTTTCTGTGGCCCTCGTCACAAGTACATCTTTTAGTACTGCTGTGAACGTTACCCCCTCACCCCCCCCCACATTATCTCAGTCTTCTAACCATTTCACTTCTTAGCCGGCCGGTGATCAACTAGTGGCTGAGGGGGTAACGCACATTTCTTTACCTACACAAGAATACGATCGAGGGAGACAGGAGAAAACAAACAGACGAACGAACAAACACGAACAACTTGGGGTTAACCAAGAGCAGAGGAAGGTATGCAACACTACATGCATGTGCATTCCTGATAGCAGATATGGACTAACGCTAGCGTGGGTTACTAGCGAAAATTCCACAATGCTACTGGAATCAGACATCTTGAGACTCTTCTTCACTGGACCCTATCTTGTCTCCTCGCCTCTCTGTTCCGGTGTCTGGTGTTGACTGCCCCTCCGTGGATCCACGCCAACCTCTCTGTTCGCCTCTCTCTTGTCCAGTCTCCACTGCCCTCCGTGGTCTCCAGCCGCAACTGCCCGTCTCCTGTCCAACTACCAACTGCCTCTCTGCTCTCCTGCCACCAACTGTCTCTCCTGGGCTCCAGCCACCAACTGCCTCTCTGCTCTCCTGCCACCAACTGTCTCTCCTGGGCTCCAGCCACCGACTGCCTCTCTGCTCTCCTGCCACCAACTGCCTCTCTACTGGGTCGCGTCGTCAACTCTCATTCGCCTCTCCGTACCACTTCCGGGTACGGCGAGATTTCATGTCCAAGAATCCTTTGTCTGGTTTCGCGCCAAAACAGACTCGTCTGCTTTGGCGGCCTACCCCCATAGTGCTACACTGCTCTACAACTCCGACCAAACAGATACGTTATGAACATCGTCTTAATGCTGTAACATATTTCGTCCCACTATTAACAGTTCTGTAATCAATTTAGTTATCATTACATTGCATATACCGTTGGTTTCGTATCTTCAGGTACCAACATAAATCTTCAATGTTTTTACTATTCTTCGACATCGTTATATATACTGTTTTAATACTAACACCTTCACGCCGAAGGGATCCATCTATACTACACCCTACTACACACTGAACAATTTCATCATTATATTGTCTTCCATCTCGTTGGATGGGGAGGTTCCCGTGGTGTGGTCGTTATCGTCGTAGGAAATGGACACGGCGACACGAGTTCAAATCCTGGACGAGACTGGTTGCATTTCACATAGCACTAATACCCTTGGGGAAGGTATGAATCCAATTATTCTCCCTCCAGCTATGGGTAAATAGTAGGGCAGACTAGGTTCTTCAGCCTTAGAGAGGCAACTAGTCTAGGAGAAGGAAAACTCTGAATTCAAACCTGTTAAACTCCGCTTAAAAATTGACCTTGTGTCATATCCTGCCCGAGCGGAGGGGTTGGTAAATAGTATCTCGTTGGATGGGGAGGTTCCCGAAACAAAGGGACAAACGTGTGGAACTGTGACGTCGTAGTAAGGGAGTTAGAACTTCAGTCGTGCTATTACATTCACTTTCATACTAATACTCTTGGGAAAGGCATGAACCCTGTTATCTTCCTAGCTATGGATTAATTAGTACCGCTAATGTCTTTCTACAAAGATGGCTTTGGCATTAGATAACCAGCAAAAGTTGATCTGCCATAAAACAAATAACCAAACCAAACATTCTCGTTGGTCCTGTTGGTTTCATCAGGCCTTTGTCATATCCTTTGTTAGTTTTGTTTGTTTTTCACGAATGACATGTTTAGGTATCTCGAATTGTAGGTCACACGGTCACAAATACACCTATAACACACACGCACTCACACACACACATATATATATATATATATCAATTGCCGAATGGCTTCGGGATTAAATAACCCACGAAGGTTGATAGGCTATTAAACAAAGAAACCAAAGAAATCAAACACTATTTCTAATAAAATTATCAAGTTTTGTTTGTTTTTCATATGATTAGTGGACTTGTGTGAACATACCCTTTACCTTGCAAATTTTCTAAAAATAATTCGTCCAATCTACAAGGATCCAAAATGTATCTGCCTCTGAAAGGGTTAATTATACTAAATATAAGATATGCTGTATAGAACCATACTAATCGAAGGGTATTGCAGGGAAAAACTACGTGGCTGGTGGCATGACGGAAAGGAGTAGATATTGGTATATATGCGAGCCTGATGAGTTAGTTGAAAAGGAATGTCACAAGTCCGGAGACAAATTTAGGAGGTAGCTGGACAGTCAGTCGGAAGAAATAGAGTTGCGGTCAGATCGAAAAGACACTTCGAAATAGCCAAAACCGTCTCTAAAGGAAAATCTAAGAGGTTCAACTAAAAGGTTCAAAGGCTGACCAAAATGCTCACATGGAATGGGTCCAAAAGAAATTTATTTTTCAACATAGTCTCCCATGATGTCCACATACTTTTTCCACCTGTGCTGCAGTTCTTAGATCCCATTGGTTAAAAATCATCAACAGCTGATATGACATTATATGACCTTTTCACTCTATTAACTTTTCAGTGCACATACGTAAGAATGTGGCGGGTGAGTTGATCAGTCAGTTCTCTCGAGGTTTTGTTAGAAACAAAACTTCAAGAGTCGTTTCATAATTTACAACACAAAAAAATGAACAACACAAATAAAAGAAAATTCACAACAGGATAACATAAAACAGACAATTTTATATACTAAACAACTAAGCAAAATAATTCAAATTAGGAAGAATGTTTGAATATTGTTTGTTAGATATTCGTCTGTGTGTATGTGGATGTGACTGATACAAATATAATGCGAATGTAAGTGTGTTTTGTTTGAACATGTATGTGTGTAAGAAAAACTAAAAAGTACATAACAGCGAAGCATTCGTCTGCCCGCTAGCTAAACGTGTGTATCCGTATGGTGAGGTGATTTAGCGGTCCATGTGAAGTATGGCAAATATACCAATTTCATTATTGCAATGAATGTATTTTTGCTGGCTCCCATTTTAGGCTGCGTGTCTGATATAGTACGTGACGAAAGGTCTGAGGATGTACGAGGACGTGAAAGAGTGAGAACTGTCAAGTTGCCTGGAGCAAGGTGTCGCTAGCTGGGAGGGCGAAGAATGAGAGAGTGTCTAGCTGAGAGTCAGATGTAAGCGAGAGAAAACTTTTAAGGGCGCAGATTATATAAGTAACCATGTCACGTGACCGGCTCCAAACTCAATATTTATTTTAGCCCGGTACAAATTCAAAATGCGCGTACGTAGTTGAAAGCCCACGGGACGTGACTACTATGTCCAATCAGGTTTCCGAAACTCTTGATTTACCGACGCCCCACAACTTTTGTTTCGGGAAGAAGTGAGTCTTGGATTCTATTTTTATAGATTGTTCTACTCCACGTGCTCATCGCTGGCCATTTAAAAAATATAGGAATGTAAATCCTATAAGAAATAAAATAAACGTCTTGTTTAAAGCCAGTTGTAGATTTGTTCCTCCCAACCAGAAACGCCCATCATAATTCCCTCTTTAATCAACTTGCGCTACGTGATAGCCGTTTTAAATATCATTTTAACCAGAAGGAAATCAGCTTCTGATGTGTTAGAATTTACTGGTATTATCTTTGTGTTTGATATCTAAAGTTTCTCCTCCTTATGACAAAGAAAAATGCTAGGCAACAACAAAGAATCCCAGTCAAACGGCAATCAATCATTTCGTGACAAGGAATTATAACTTAATCTAAATGTTAACAACATAGGTGGCGTTGAAATGAATACGTTGACAGCGCACCACTAGATGGATGGATGGAAAAAAAAGAACTTTTTCGAAAATGATTTTAATAAATCTTCTTGCAGGTGGGTTAACCAACAATTTGTTTGTTTTCTTTTCTAAGGGAGATAACCGGAATTGTTATATGCGATCCTTTATGATCTTTTTTTGCACTACGATAAGTCTAGTTATATGAAAACGAATAAAAGCCTTATTCTACGATCGGTTAACTCTCATCTATAGCTATGGGGATATTATTATTATTATTATTGGGTTTTTAGGTTTAAGGTTTAAGTTTTTGTTGGTATTACATTGGTTGCGTTGGTATTACGTTGGTTGCGTTGGTATTTCGTTGGTAGCGTTGGTAATTCGTTGGTAGCGTTGGTATTTCGTTGTTAGCGTTGGTAATTCGTTGGTATTTCGTTGGTTGTTATCCCCTCGCCAAATGTTGATGGAAAATAAAGGTGGTGGAGAAGAACAAAGACGTCGTCAGGTTTTGTATCAAGGTTTTAATGGCAGCATGAAGTAAGGGGTTCCCGCTGGTATGCTGCGAGTCTCGTAGTAAGGAAAGAAGGTAGGAAGTTGTTAGAGTGTATCATCTAATTTGTTTTTAACTAGGATCCCTTGGTCTAGAAGAATAGACGCAAGGGGGTCCATAAACTAGATGGCTCTCCGCATAGTGTATGATGCTGCTACTGCTATTCAGGAGCAGACGAATAGACGTCCGTTCCCATTGAGGATTTCTGAGGGAGAGAGAGTTTCGCGGGCTTTCTTCAATTTTTGGTGCTGCTAGGAAATATGGTTCGGGCTGAATAGGACAGGTCATCCTGATTGGGTGAAAATGTTCGGTGACTCTAACGGTCAAATTAAATTACGCACCAAACAAAAAATACAAGTTTATTTCTGCTACACATCTCCACACTCCACTTGGTATCTTCTCCGGTCGTCATGTCTTGTTATCTCGGTCGCTCTGATGTTTCCTTCGAGCTGCCATCTTTGATCAAACTCATTGATGAGGAATGACAACACAACTACCGTTTCATATGTTCATTTTACTTTTTATTTCTTAACAATTTTTTACCATCATCACCCGTTTAGTCAAAACCAGAAGTTAGAGAGCATAATGAAACGTTTGACCGCTCAGTTTGGGTGTTTCTCACCGAACAATAAATTTATTTTAACTCCAGGGCCATTTTTGTACTTACAGCCTAACACCAAAATAAAAAGGGGAATAATCATAGGTTTTTATATTGAAGGTCTTAGGATCTGCACCTCCAAATTTTAAAACGATGAATTTGACTTTATAGAAAATTCCTTCACTTAACTTCAATATTCTAAATCTTTGGTGTTATGCTGTGAGGACAAATGTACGTGATTATTTTTATCAGTGAATTCGTGATGAACTTTAAATTCATTTTTATTTTCATTAGTAAAATGTCCTAGAAAGATAAGGTCTTATTCTAGTTCATAAACAACATCAATGGCTGATTCATTATTGTTTAGTCTATCCGTAATTTTTGTTAATTCATAATTCCGTGGATATATTGATAATATATCATCGTAGCACATCGGCTATTCGCATCGGAAACCCTTGATAAAACAACGCAAAGTCATCTATGTCGTCAGCGAACGGAATTTTTCACCACGACTGGAAGCAAACACTTGTATCAACATAGATAACATCGCCAAGTTCGTCACCGAGTGGAATTCTCCAGCACCAACCCAGAGGCTATTTTCGAGACAAATTAATTCTGCAATCTTTGCGAAAATAGTTTCTTCCTGTTGAGCAGAGTGGGTGGTATTTGCAAGCTTCTCTTAACAGTTTAATGATTTATTTCATTATCACACATAACTAAAGAGAAGCTTGCTGTCCAAGTTCGGACACATGCGAGCCCAACAAATACATAACCCCTTTCTTCTATAAAACCAGAATTTACTGGCGGTAGAAATGAAACTTCAGGGGTCGACTAAGGCCTAAATTGAAAGGAATTCGTCGCCTTTCACTGGTCATTACACCCTTGATCAGACGCCTTACACCAACTATCAGCGGCCAACAGCAGTCCTACTGAATCCAAGGAATTTCTTTCCGCTGATGCTTTACAACCAGCACCCAGATGATAAAACCCTCTAACCAGCCATAGCAGTGGAAGCATAGGTCCAGCCTGTTTACCAGCCAGCAGCGGTTCAGCCTTGATTCAAGTTTTCCCTTTTTCCAGTCCTTTTCAGTCCTAAAAAGTATTTTACAGTCCTTTTCAGGATCATGCCTTACTTCCCCTCTTCAGTCTTTTTTAGGATTTTCAGCAGGTCTTATCTCACCAGCACCACAAGGACAATGACGTAGCAGCCAGTTAGACGCAACGGACATTTGGAGTAAAAGACCAGTCCTCGAGCTGAGGACATTGCTCGGACTATCGTCGACTCTTCGAAGCTATCATCGACTACTCTCCCGGTTAACCACCAACATGGACATCGATCAACAACATGGACATCGATCATACGGCTTCTGCGATCCGATACGTCCGACTCTCTAATCGTCTATAAATACTTGGCCACACAGTTACAGTTACGATCAGCCCTGAGCATCAAGATTTGTTCCAGGTCCTCTATTCGACAGCTGAGTTTACACCACAGGGACTCCGCATATAAATTCTTTGTGTACGATTCGCCATATAAAGATTCGGCATTTCAAACAAACATCCCGTCTTTTGTCATTTCCTTGTCTAGACCGTGTCTCATTACTCTTCATCCAAAATGTTTGCGGGAGCAACGTATTTATCGGCCCCAAAACAATATCAACTAGGTAAAGGCAATTGTTAGTATCTTTGGGTATAATGAATTTAAGGGATCAGATTCCTGAAATTCAAGGAAAAGGCATGCAAGGACCCCACTAATAGTCGAACCCTTGGTAAACCAGATTTTGTTTGTAAAAAATTATCGTTATAACAAAAAAGGGCAATGTTTCGTGCATAATGTGCATATTTTAATTATTTTGTGAATAGATAAAGGTAATTTAATGTCTGTTTTATGTATATAGTATGTAGTAGGGTGTGTATTTATGGTCCCCGATAATTTTATGTTTCCTCACAATATTATGTTGAAGTTTTTGGTATTTAGTTTAGAATTAAGGTAAAATAGGCATAATAGAGGCACATGGAAAAAGTAGTAAATGGAGGAAACCAATGAGTGAAGGATATGCAACAAATGAGTAAAAGATATGAAACGAATGAAACGAGTAAAGGTTGTAAAACGGCGCGGACAAAAAGAACATTTAAAACAAGGCGACGAACAAAAACAAATTTATATTCTACAATAATAAAACTTACATTGATACATAAAAAATATTACTAACACTACAAACAAAATAATAGTATGTGTATATGTGTGTGTGTGTGTGTGTCTAACACAACTAAGCTACAAAAGGATTACATATTTAAAATGTCCTTTTTTTATGATTAGAAACGGGCAGTTTCTCTGAGACTAGAAAGCGTCTCATAGTCAATGAATATTTTGAATGTCTGCGAGGCCCATCCATGGTGTTGCTTTTCACTCCTGTTGATTCACACTGGAGGGAGTGTGTTGCTGCTGCGAAGGATTTGTGTAGAAGAGAAAAAGGGTGTTTGAAGACGACGTATTTATAGAAAATACGCGTCTTGTAATAGGCTCCAAACGCAGGACAAGAATTTACGCGCGGACGTAGTTTTAAGTATGTCACGTCGTCCTCCTGGCCAATAGTTTCCCGAGACTGAATATGTGAGCGTCCGCCATCTTTGTGGGAACAAGTGGCATACCGCCCAAAATAATTTATAGGAGTGTAAAGTCCTATAAGTACCAATCGAAAATGATATAGTTTAGGTATAGTTAAGTAGGTCCCCGTGGTGTAATGGTTATCGTCGTAGGAAATGGACACGGCGACACGAGTTCAAATCCTGGTCGAGACTGATTGCATTTCATATAGCACTAATACCTTTGGGAAAGGTATGAATCCAATTATTCTCCCTCAATGGGTAAATAGTAGGGCAGACTAGGTTCTTCAGCCTTGGTGAGGCAACTGGTCAAGGAGAAGGAAAACTCTGAATTCAAACCTGTTAAAACTTCGCTTAAAAATTGACCTTGTGTCATATCCTGCCCGAGCGGAGGGGTTGGGTAAATATGGATATAGTTAGTTTAGGTATGGATCTTAGTAGTGTGACAACTCACTGAGACTGGGTATCTATTTTCTGATCTCCATATACTTATTTCGGACCCCATTTCAGATTGACTCAGCGTTGATTTTGCTTTTGCTGAGAGGAAAGTAGATATTAAGATTAAACTGTAATATCTGTGCGCTCTGTTAAACATGTTATATACACAAATATGTATAAGGATCTACTTTGCGTTTTACATATGTGAATATCCTTTTTTTTTTTTTTGTCTGCAATAAACACAATTCATACTCCGTTTCCACAGAGTTTTGGGCGGCGGTCCTGATCAATCAAAATGTCTTGTTGCACTACGATGATGTTGTAGAATCTGAAAACCTGATTTGTTAACATCTCTCGCATCCCCACCCCAAAAAAAAACCACTCCCCTTTCTGGCAAAGCAATGGTGTTCATTATTCTGCAATATTTACACCAGTTTTAAACGTAATTTAAGGTAATCAAAAAATACTTGACAAGTTTGATATATTCTCATCGGACCTCTAAGAAAAACTGTAGGCATTTAAGATAGAGAGTGAGGTGGGTAAGAGGAGGTAACAAGCTTCCCTTTCACTCTTAATTTTTCTGTTAATTTTTCTCTCCGTTTCAGTCTTACTCTTACTTTCTCTTTATCTCTTTTCTTCTATTTCTTTCACATATACAATCTCTCTCTCTCTCTCTCTCTCTCTCTCTCTCTCTCTCTCTCTTTAAATTGAAGCGTGAAAGAGTCTTTTTCAGTCTATATTTTGTCTCTCCTTCCTCGTACTTCCTTCTCTCTCTCTCTCTCTCTCTCTCTCTCTTTATCATATCTTTTACGCTCAATATCTTGTCTCCTACCTCACTCTTCTTCTCTTTCTCTCTATTTCTGTTTCTCTCTCTCTCTCTCTCTCTCTCTCTCTCTCTTGTCACAGACTATTTGACCAAGATGGGCATCAAGACAGTTCCTCATCCTCCCTATGGTCTAGTCCTTGCTCCCTGTGACTTTTGGTTATTCCCTAAGCTCAAGGAAAACCTTAGGGGCTGTTGTTATGAGACAATTGAGGAGATGAAAGAGGCTGTGACGAAGGTCATTGACACGCTCACACGAGAGGACTTCCATGGGGCTTTCCAGAAGTTGTTAGAACGGTACAACAAGTGCATTTCAGCCAGAGGAGATTACTTCGAAGGGGACTAGAGTTTCATGTGTGTAATCCCAATAAAAGTGCCCATACGAAAAAAGTCTGGAAACTTATTTCGTGCTTCCTATATATATATATATATATATATACCAACTTCTCCGCACAAGCAGGATGGGACACAAGGTTAATTTTTAAGCGAAGTTTAACTGGTTTGAATACAGAGTTTTTCTTCTCCCATATCGGTTGCCATACCAAGGTTTAAGAGCCAATCTACCCTATTATTCATCCATAGCTGAAGTGAGAATATTACTTGGATTCATAACTTAGCGCTGTGGGAAATGCAAACAGTCTTGTCCAAGATTTGAACTCGTATCATTGTGTTCATTACCTACAGCGGTAACCTTTACACAACGAAACATATATATAATAAAAATAAGGGGGAAAGTGGATGAATTTGAACACTTAAAGCGGGTATGCAGTATTTTGTTTGTGAAATAATGCTTAAACTATGCGTTTTAAATGTAAAGACACGCAAATTGATGTTAGTCTTTCCAAATGTCAGCGAAAAAAAATATTTGAATCTCTTCTATAATATAATTTAAAAATTCGTAAAGAAAGCCCTAACAGTAGTTTAGAAGAAAAAGAAAAAATGCCTAAAACACCTAATGCTACCACAGCCCCCCCCCCCAGAGAAAGGGAAAAAGAAAAGAAAAAAAAGAAAAGAAAAAAATGAAATGAATCCCCCCACCCAGTAGACCGCCTCCAAAGCTACCTAAAATTTCAGTAGTAAATAAAAGTCAAAACGAACTCAGGAGCCAACTGGAAGAAATATATCAATATTGGTCAGTATGTCTTTAAGTCCTATCAATTTAAAATGCTGAATTTTACAAAATGTTATGCTGTATTTTGTTTGTGAAATAATGCTTAAACTATGCGTTTTAAATGTAAAGACACGCTTACTCTACTATAAAGCCAAATTGATGTTAGTCTTTCCAAATGTCAGCGAACAAGGCAGAATGTTTTTGAATCTCTTCTATAATATAATTTAAAAATTCGTAAAGAAAGCCCTAACAGTAGTTTAGAAGAAAAAGAAAAAGCCTCAAACACCTAATGCTACCACAGCCACCCCCCAAGAGAAAGAAAGAAAAAAAAATTTTAAGCTCTATAACTCCTGAAGCCTGCTAGGTTCCCAACTGTAGTAAAAAAAAATTTAAAAAAAAAAGATAAATAATTAAAGCCTAGGAAAAGTCCCAATACAGCAAAAGTCAGTACCAGTGAAAGTCATACGAAAGTACCTTAATGTTGGACTTTAACTAAGTTAAAACTTAAAACTTAAACCAAAATTACCCCCCCTTTTTTTTATATACGTACACATGGGAAGCAGCATGATGTACGTAAAGGTATTTGAATAAACCCATGGACGACCAAACTCAATACCTAAACGGGTCCTGGACGTGAGTTTGACGACTTTACGCCCAGGATCGTTAGTTCGATCGGGGAACTACTGCTGCTCCTCTATAAGAGTGGCTTCTATAGAAGAGAATAAAACAGCCATCGAAAGATAACCATGACCCACACTCAAACCACATACACAAACTGCATCGCTCTTCGCGCGGGTAAAAAAGGGGCGCGTCCTGTTGAGGTTGGAGCCCTGGCTTCAGTGTTCGAAAAATCAGCTACAGAGCTCAAACAAGCAAAACTACTAAAATGCAGGCAAACACTACAAATAGCCACATTTAATGTAAGAACCTTAAATAGAATAGGACAACTCCCAGAGCTAATCACATCGGCCGAAGAACATAAGATAGACATAATATGCATACAAGAACACAGATACACGCACACCAAAGATATCAAATATCACGAAACTGGCAATGGCTGGTCGCTCGCCACTGTATCCGCATGGAAAAACTCTGTCAACGCCGCAGTAGGAGGGGTAGGTTTACTTATAGGACCTAGAGCATTAAAAACGCTTAATAGCGTTGAGAAAATACAACCTAGAATGATGGCAGCTACATTTAACGGAAACCCCAGAGCAACAATCATCTCATGCTACAGCCCCACCAATGTTAGTGAAGAAACTGAACTAGTCACCTTCTACAATGAGTTATCCTCATTAGTGCGTAGCATCCCGAAACACAACATGTTAGTCATTGGCGGAGACATGAATGCCCAAATCGGGAAAAACGGAAACAACAAATACAGCCTCCACAACACGTCAAATAGGAATGGGCAACATCTAACAGATTTCATGATAGAAAATAGATTAGCATGCCTCAATACAAACTACCAAAAAAGAGAGGGCAAACTATGGACATACACGTACGCAAACAATACTAAAGCTCAGATAGACTACGTCCTCATAAACAAGAAATGGAAAAATAGTGCACTGAATTGCGAGGCATACTCCTCTTTTGAGGGTGTGTCCACCGATCACCGAATAGTCACGGCGAAAATACGGTTAAGCCTACGAAAAAACGACAAACGAACAGCGACCACCAAACACTATGACTGGGCCCTATTAAACAACAAAGATGTCAGAGATAAATACGTATAAGAATTAAGAAACAGATTCGAAACACTACAAGAAAAGACGGAAAAAAGTACACCAAACGACGAATACGAAAATTTCGTCAATGCACACCTCGAGGCAGCAGCAAAATACATTCCAACAAAAATTAAAACTAAATATAGAGTCCCATGGGAAACTTTAGCGGTGAGAGAAAAACGTGCACTAGTAAAAACAGCCTCCAAAAACTATCGAAAACACCCAACAAACACAAATGCCTTAAAACTAAAAACAGCACAATATCAATAAGTAGGCATATATATAAAGGAACAGACAGAATACATTCAAAATCAGATAGATAAGATTAGAGACTCGGTGGAAGATAGACAATCTAGAATAGCCTGGCAAACAATAAACGAAGTGAGCAGAAGAAAGAACACAGCCAAAGGAAAACTTAAAGCAGCAAACCAACAAGAAAGAATAAAACTGTGGAAACAGCACTTCGAAAACTTACTTGGAAACCCACCAAAAATAACGCATGAACCAATCACCAGAATAATTAGCAAACAATTAGACATTAAACTAGGACCGTTCACACAAGAAGAACTCGACTCGGTTCTCAGAAAAATTAAAAATAGGAAAGCTGCAGGGCTGGACGAAATTCCCCCAGAAGTATGGAAGACCAGACAATTCGACGACATACTGCTCCGACACAGCAACGCAGTATACAATCAAAATCCGATAGATAGATGGATGAAGGGATGCATACTCCCCTTCCCTAAAAAGGGGGACCTCGGATTAGCCAAAAACTACCGAGGCATAACACTTACATCCATAGCTGCCAAAATCTACAATGCCCTACTACGAAACTGAATAGAACCCAAAATCGACAACATACTTAGAACAAAACCAAAATGGCTTCCGAAGAAATAGATCCACGACCTCACAAATATTAACCATCCGCAGAATCCTTGAAGGTGTACGGGCAAAGAACCTACAAGCGACATTAATATTTGTCGACTTTACCAAGGCTTTCGACTCCATTCACAGAGGAAAGATGGAACAAATCCTACTAGCGTACGGCATACCTAAAGAAACCGTAGCGGCAATAATGATTCTCTATAGAAACACTAAAGTAAAAGTACGATCACCGGATGGAGACACAGAATACTTTGACATTGTAGCAGGAGTACTACAAGGGGACACGCTGGCCCCGTACCTCTTTATCATTTGTCTAGACTACGTACTTAGAACATCGATTGACAAAATCAAAGAGAATGGCTTCGAACTGACGAAGAAAAGAAGCAGAAGATACCCCGCAACAACAATTACCGATGCCGACTACGCCGATGACATAGCGATACTGGCAAATACACCTGACCAAGCCGAAACACTTCTGCATAGTTTGGAACGAGCAGCAGCAAGCATAGGCCTCTATGTTAATGCACACAAAACGGAATATATGTGCTATAACCAAACGGGGGACATCTCCACTCTAGAAGGAACCCCACTTAAACTAGCAGACAAATTCACGTACCTAGGAAGCAGCGTCGAATCAACCGAAAAGGAAATCGAAACGAGGTTAACGAAAGCATGGACAGCTATCAATAGGCTATCGATTATATGGAAATCAGACCGAACCGATAAAATGAAACGCAGTTTCTTCCAGGCAGCGGTCACATCGATACTGCTATATGGATGCACTACATGGACGCTAACAAAACGACTGGAGAAGAAGCTAGATGGCAATTACACAAGAATGCTGCGTGCAATCCTGAACAAGTCCTGGCAGCAACACCCCACAAGACACCAACTGCACGGCCACCTGCCCCCTATCACGAAAACTATTCAAGTTAGACAAACCAGACATGCAGGACACTGCTGGAGAAGCAGAGATGAACTCATAAGAGATGTACTCTTATGGATCCCCACACATGGCCGCGCAAAAGCAGGACGACCAGCTCGAACGTACATTCAGCAGCTATGTGAGAATACAGGATGTTGTCCTGAAAACCTACCTAGGGCGATGAACGATAGGGAGGAGTGGCGAGAGAGGGTCAGGGATATCCGTGCTACCAGCGCGATATGATGATGATGAAAACGGGTTTAGTGGTAACATTTCGTTCTTTATTCACAGAAGAATGAATAAACTTGTGGAAACAACATTTCAAGAATCTGCTTGGAAAATCCCCAAAAGTGATGCATGAACCTACCACGAAAATTATTGATTATCAACTAGACATCAAACTAGGACAGTTTACGCAAGACGATCTCGACGTAGTACCAGCAAAAATTAAAAACAGGAAAGCTGCCAGTCTTGATAAAATACTTCCAGAAGTATGGAAAACAAGGAAATTCGAGGACATACTGCTCCAATACTGCAACGCCGTATATTACCTGAACATAATAGATAGATGGGAAAAGGGCTGCATCCTCTCTTTCCCCAAGAAGGGTGACCACAGAATAGCCAAGAACTACCGAGATGTAACCCTTACTTCCATAGTGGCTAAGATTTACATTTGTGACCCTATGTAGGTGGTCCGCCAAGCAGACGATTCCTTTGTCTGTTTTAGCGCGAAACCAGACAAAGGGTTTGGACTCGAGATTTCGACGCGACCGGAAGTAGGAAGAGAACGCGAGTAGAGAGTTGGACAAAGGATCTCAGAGAAGGCAGTTGGCGAAGGGTGACACGAGTGGCCAGTCGACACCGGATAGCAGAAGTGACCAGTCGCATGAGATAGAGTCCAGCAGCAGTGAAGGAAGACCGGTCAAGATTGATTGGCATTCCTAGTAGCTTTGTAGAAATTTCGCTTGAAATCCATGCTAGCGTTAGTCTACATATGCACAAAGGAATGCACAGTATCACAGAATCACCCTTCTTACACTTGAATTAACCCAAGCATATTGTTCGTTTGTTCTTTTTCTCCCACTCCCTTGATTGTATTTCTTGTGCCGTGAAGAAATGTGCGATACCCCTATCAGAACCACTAGATGATCACCGGCAAAGATTGAAATGGTTTCGAAAAAGTTGATGTAACGGGGGGGCGAGGGGGTATCGTCACACATTGCTCTGCTACTCAACCACATTGAACCTTAAATCGAGAAAATTTTCTGGAAGAAACAAAATGGCTTTCAGAGAAATCGATCCACGACATCACAAATTTTGACAATCCGTCGAATACTTGGTGTTCGTGCAAAAAAATACCACGAGGCGACACTACTATTTGTAGATTTCTCCAAGGCATTTGACAGAGGGAAGGTGGAGTTAATACTTCTAGCCTATGGTCTCCCCAAAGAAACCATCGCAGCCATAATGATAAAAACACAAAAGGAAAAGTTCGCTTACCGGATGGAGATACAGGCTTCTTTGACATTGCCGCAGATGTGTTGCAAGGGAACACGTTAGCCCCATACCTGTTTATTATTGGCCTAGACTACGTACTTCGAACGTCGATAGATGGATTTACTTTGGTAAAAGGAAGAAGCAGAAGATAACCTGCACAAACTATTACAGACTCGAACTACGCTAATGACATAGCGCTTCTGGCAAATGCACCGGCCCCGGCCGAATTTCTGCTGCATAGTCTGGAACGGACAGATGGTGGCATAGTGAACGCAGACAAAACGGAGTTCATGTGCTTTAATCAAAGAGGGGACATCTCCACACTAAATGGTGGATCTCTGAAACTAGTGAACAAGTTCGCCTTCCTCGGAAGCAGCGTCTCATCTACGAAAAATGATGTTACATATTGACCCCGGTCAAGCGGTCAAAAGATGAAATGCACCTGTGTAAATAACAGGTGCATCCGGTCGAAGATATCAGGGGGGGACCTTGACTGTCGAGGAGTTGAATTGAGTGCGAATTGTGACGCTCGTAGGAAGTAGGTGGATGTCAAATTATTATATAACCCCGTAGACAGGAAGTTCAGACGAGTTGGAGAGAAGATGCTGGAATGAGAACCATGTCTCAGCAGAGGCTGGGCCCCAGGCCCCCGGTTGAGCAGCCCAGGAGAACGGAAAAGAAAGGCTGTGATAGCCAAAAGTGTTGGGGGTCAATATGTTGCAGTCTTTGTTCGGTCCCCAACTCCCTCTCACACACAACCCTTTCAAATAAAGTGAGAGGTATATTTTTCTAAAGAACTGTGTCCGCTCGTCTTTATTGTGTTGAATATGTTTCTGCATGCATATATATTATGTGGCTATATAACAGTGACATCAAGACGCGACTAGCGAAGACATGGACAGCTATTGATAGACTATCAGTCCTATGAAAGTCAGACCTGACCGATAAAATAAAAAGCAGTTTTTTCTAAGCAGCCGTCGTGTCAATACTGCTGTATGGATGCACCACATGGACGCTAACTAAGCTTATGGAGAAAAGGTTTGACGGCAATTACACAAGATTGCTACGAGCTATATTGAATAAATCCTGGAGGCAACATCCCACAAAACAGCAGCTGTACGACCACCTACCTCCCATATCAAAAACCATCCAAATAAGACGAACAAGACATGCAAGATACTGCTGGAGAAGTAAGGACGAGCTCATAAGTGATGTACTCCTATGGACCCCCACATATGGCCGGGCAAAAGCAGGACGACCAGCACGAACATACATTCAGCAGCTATGTGAGGATATGGGATGTAGCCCTGAAGACCTGCCAGAGGCGATGAACGATAGGGAAAAGTGGCGAGAGAGGGTCAGGGATATCCTTTCTAGTGGCACGATATGATGATGATGATGACTGAACAAATCCTGAAGGCAACATCCCACAAAACAGCAGCTGTACGACCACCAACCTCCCATCGCTAAAACCATCCAAATAAGACGAACAAGACACGCAGGATACTGCTGGAGAAGTAAGGACGAACTCATAAGTGATGTATTCCTATGGACTCCTTCACACGGGTGAGCAAGGGTTAGGTGACCAGCTAGAACCTATCAAAAATTGCTCTATACTGATACAGGAGGTAGCCTAGATGACCTGCCGGGAGTGATGGATGATAGCGACGACAGGGAAATCCGTGCTAGCGGTACGTCATGATGATGATATTATGTGCGTGCGAGACACTGAGAAAGCAGACTTTGCTAAAAGATTAGGCGTACATCTGAGCCTCATCATCGTCGTCGTCGTTTCTTCTTCGTCAATCAAAAGTGTACAGAAATATACACACTCCTAAGCAAGGTTGCAACACGGAAATACATTTTTGCAGTACACATCGTAATCGCTTTTTTTACAAATTGCAGATTCTTTTTTTTTTTTTTTATGACATAACACCCGCTGGTGTGCCCATCAATCACCGGAAGTCTACGATCAAATTTACAAGCACGACGACAAATTCTGATTGTGATGTTATGCGTTTATCTTCTCCATTTCAAAAGGTTTATATTTAAGTTGGAAGATTAATTCAGATGTTCCTTGTTTGCCAAAAGATCGTATTTCAAACATTCTGTAGAACTTGGCACAATTTTAGCTCAGTCAGTTTTATAAGACAGTGAACTTTCTTGCTTTTTGTAAAAAAATATCTGTGTGACAATATTTTTATTAGTGTAAAAAATCTGTGTGACGTTATTTTTGTTTATATAAACGAATTATTATTATTGAAAATCTACTGTTACACTATAAAAATATTTGGTTCACCTCGATCAAAAATGTTTATCTGAAACTCGATTTTTCAAGTGCTCATTGTCTGATAAACATACTTCAAACAATATATTTTATAATCATTTGGGTATAACACGCACTCGTGTATAATACGCAACCTAACTTTGGACTAACTTAAGAAAGTTCTCATGTATAATATGCATTGACTTTTTATAATTTCTAGCAGCCAAATTTAACATTTGTTCAACTTTTTTATCTTTTCATATTGACTAAAATGAAAATTTATATTCTTTATTTTATGCTTTGAAACACAAAATCAACAAGGTATTTAGAGCAAATACACGGACATGTTCATACAAAAATGCCAAAAGCTTAAAGCGAAATAATCTCCCATTCTCATGGGCCTAGTGGATAAAGTGTTCGCCAATGGTCTGGAAGACCTGGGTTCAATCCCAGGTCGCGTCATACCAAAGACTTTAAAAATGGTACTTGATACCGCCTTGTTTAACACTCAGCAATATAAGGTACGTATCAAGTATAAAGTGGAGCAATCCAGTGAAAGGAGTAGCGCCCTCCCCTACACCTCGGTGTAGTAGCTATTTAAAAGGGAACCTCCTGGTCGCCCTCGACTAAAGGGAGACAACTTTACTTTCAAATAGAAGAAAGAAAATTCTACAGGATAAAACACATTAGTTTGGACTACAAATATAACTTACGGTCATTCCGTCTCGTATATGGTGAAGCATATGGCCGGAAAATAGTTAATTATACTATCCTCACGTATAATACGCACCCCCAAAATTTGGGTGGAAAAAATCTAGAAAAAGGCGTGTTTTATACATGGATGCACGAGTGAATCAAACGTTTTGCAGTATTTTGGTACATACTAGTTTGCAACACGTATATCACGTGACCGAGGTAGTTCAAGCCATGGAATGTACCTGCTATTGTTAGTAGTATCGTGGTTGTTTGTGCGCTGACACGTTGTGCATTGCTTCACTCTGTGTGAGATTTGAAAGCCACGCAGATGAATGTTCAACTTAGTCTGATTCGGGAACTTTTGTTTTGGTAGTATCGTGGTTGATGGTGCGCGGACACGTTGTACATTTGTTCACTTTGTGTGTGATTTGAAAGCTGCATAGATGAATGTGCAACATTGTCAAACTCGGAAACTTATGCTTTACAAGTTGGAACGGAACCATAACACTTCAGAAGCAACCAAAAACATATGTTGGCCGTAAGGTGAAAGCCAAGTTGATCACAGTAAGAAAATAGTTCAATAAATTTCTCTCGGGTTACAAGAAGCTCGACAATCAAGCAAGGTCAGGAAGGCCAGAAATGGTGAATTCCATGATTGTGCTCCAAGCAATATCCGGTGTGTAGCACTGAGAGTGTCAGGTGAGCTCGGACTCACTGTCAAGTGTGGTTCATCACTTACATGATCTCAGCAAAAGCAGCTGAGGCTGCTAAATTGTACTTCATGTTACCAAAATATTGCAAAACTTTTGACCCACTTAAATTCAAATCGTATATGAAGCTGTTTGCATTTCAAATAGCGCTAATACCTCTGTGAAAAGTATGAAACCAATTATTCTCCTTCCAGCAATGAGTAAATAGTAGGACATTCTGGGCTCTTTAACCTTGATATGGCAACTGGTCTGGGAGAAGAAAAACTGATTTTAAACCTGTTAAACTTCGCTTAAAAATTGACTTGCTGGTGAGGAGAGAATAGTAAATACATATATAAAATATAAAGAAACAATTTCATTACGGGTATAGATGGATTAAGAAAATGTTCATAACGAGTTTTCAAAAATATGTTTGTTTGCCAGTGACTTTCTGTGATTACTTTTTTGAAGAATAGAATAATGAAAAAAATTGTAAAATTTATCAACTATTTTTCTGTTGTAACAAGTTATAAGACGTTTACGTAAAAGATGTAATTTTTGATTTTACGTAAATAGAATAGTCAATAATTGGGGAGGGGTGAATAAGATCAGGAATTTGAAAAATTTATTTTATGGGGGGGCGTATGATTATTTATTACTCAACAGGATTATAATCTAATAACCAAAATTTGTCATTTCCAGTCTCCATACGATCAATTCGTCATAAAAACATTAAAATTGTCACAATATACTGTAGGGAATGAATAAATAAATCTTTTAAAAAATTTAAATTGAATTAAAATAGAAAATTATCAAAATATGCAGAAACTCACAGAGGCCTCTGACAGGAAAAGGGGGCGACGCATGCGTAAAGAAAAAGGGACCTCCCGACAAAAGGCGGAAGTTCATTCCCTTTCAGCAGTGACCGGCGAAGTGACAACATCTAAATCTCCCGACTGCTAGTGGAAGCCCAACGTGGCCGCCCTAAGGTGCCACGTTGGGCTAATCTTTTACTAGTAGCACCCGTCTCGGTTAACAGTATGCCAAAATACAAAAAGTAACGAAATGGAGCTATCGAACTACGAACTAAAACACTGGAATTGGACAAACTCCCAAAAGCGACTAACACGTTGTTAAAGTTTTAATATAAAAAATGAGGAGACATTTATACCAAGAAACGATTAACGTATTTTTAACACGTTGACTGGGGAATTCAACCATTTCAAGTGTATTTAGGGAAAAATTCCCTCATCTATTGAATGGTTGTTGAACCCAGGAAATAAAGAAAAAATATTTTAAAAAATAAAACGTCTTCGTCTCCTATCTATTGCTATTTTCTTTCGTATAATTCTTTCTGGGCCTTCTTGTTCAAGCAGTTACATCAACAAGACAACGTGGGGTAAAATAGAATAACCTCAGAATATAGTCAGATATAAAAACGGTAACACAGCTTGTCCTGACATAAGCCTGACCCCATAATACTTCCTAATAAGTTTCACCCTCTTAAGTACAAAAGAATTACCGCAATAAGCAGCCAATTCAGTTTTACTAAACTGCATCATGTGTAGTAGGTTAAGTAAGGAGGGGGAATAGAGATTCATTTAAGTTTATTGACAGCCGCCATAATAATAAGCAGACGACTGATTTTTATCTAAGCCACGCCACGAGATGACTATATAAATGGCTTTTTTTAAGCAATCTTTTCATTTTAAAACTGTACAAGGAGTGGCAATTAGAACAGTAAAATCGCTCTTTCGGCCAAAAATACATCTGTTTTACCCTCTTACTTCATCGAGGAAAAAAGTACCCTTCCCTTCCAGGAAAATGGAGTACGTTCCGCTCTGGAAAGCGCCGTAAAGTCCCCTGTGTGTGTAAGAGAGAGAGAGAGGCCGTTAACTGTCTATACTCCCTTGAGCCCCTCAGTGTATGGATACAACTAAAACTGTAAAATTAGATCGATAAACCTCATACAACTCAATTTTTCTCTCATAACATAACGTTAAAAACCTTGTCCATCACACAATTTGAAAAGATAATAGATAAAAGTAACTCTGTAAAACTTGCTTATAAAAAAAACAAGAAATGTAGTTCATTTTAATAGTTTGATGTCTGTTTACATAATCTTCAGAAAATTCATAAAAATTATGTGATTTCTAAAACACTCCTCCCTCGTGGATATTTATAGTACAACTATTAATAACGATGCTTTATCAATTGCAACAAATGACCTTATAAAGGCACCAGAAAAGATTAAAAAAACAAAGAAGAAAATGTAAAATACAAAAGAAAATTATGTAAATATATTATTGCGTTTTTATTTTCCTTGTCCCAATAATTCTGAAAATGGAGGATTTCCCGTGACGTAATGGACTGCGGCCTCACAGTAAATGAGTTCGAACTCTGGTCGGGCCACTACGCTTACTTTAAAAATAATACACTTGGGAAAGATATGAACTGAAATCGCAATGCAGAAATAAGTTGAAGCTATAAGAATCCATGTCTTCCTTGGAAATTAGGAACGTGACCTTTGGAGATTTCGTGTTCACATGAGAAAGACCACAATCCATCTCGATCGCTTTTTGTCTGTTTTTTAGACGGTCAAGACGTGCCTTTTTATTTGTGTTCGTTGAATAGGTGAGACGTTCTCTCTCACTTTGGTGTTGAAAAATAAAGTCAGAATGGCTTTACTTTATGTTGTACTACTACGAAAAGTTTTCAAGTAAGACTTTACCATTTTTGTATCCCTTTCATATACTGCTTGTTCACAGAAAAAATGTGTGCCCAATTTAGCTGTTAGGATACATTTGCGTATTCTTGTTAATACTTCTTGTATGTTTATTATGGCTGTATTAAATGTTCCTATATGTGAAAATGAGTTTGTCTTTCCTTCCGTTTATTCAGTGTTAATGTATCATTGAATATACTAATACTTACATTGGACCTTGATGAGTAGAGTCCCAATTAAATATCCTTACTAGCACCAATTCACTCCAATCATGTTATAAATGTTCTATTTAGTCAAATTTTAGAGACATAAAAAGATTTTGGAAGTTAATACGAGTGTCCTAATCGTAAGCACAAAGACGCAGACACACACACGTGCATAAATGTGTGTGCTTGTGTGCGTATACTTTCGCATAAGATGAATTGATGCCCAACGGATATACCGACATTTATCTAAAAATGAATGTCTACTATCAAAAGCATCGACGTATTTTCCTCTTTGATCTGAGCAGAATAAGTACCCGTTCTTATTTACCGCAAAACCCCATAGCGTTAATAGTCTCGTTTATGTTTTATTTGATGTAAGCCACATTTCCAAAATCTCCCAACCCGTCAGTTGGTGGTGATCACCTTCAAAAATAATCAACTCTCGAGAATTATCTCGTGTTCCCTCGTTATCTTCTCGCAGATCACGAGACCTACACTTGGATCAATTACTCATTAAAATTGAACGTACGATTCTCATGAGATGAAATAATATGAGTTTGATGACAAAGTAGTAGAAGCCTTTGACAAAATCCCCCAAGGTCGAGAGCTTAAACTGCGACATCTGTTATTTTTCTAACTCGTCCAGATAAGAAAGGGAGATAACTTTAATTCTAATATATTTACCACATTTACACTGATGACAGAAAATCAAAATTAAATAAACTTCATTAATAAGGTTCGTGAAATACAGGTGTTAATAAGTGTCGATAAATTGATGTAAATTAAATTAAAGACGTAACATACACATATAATATTATATTGTATATTCTATCACATACACACACATATATATATATATATGTATATATATATGTGTGTATATATATGTATGTGTGTGTATGTGTGTGTGTGTAAGTAAGTTAAGTTGGCGACCATATTCGAGGGTGACCCGAAGGCTCCCTTTTCGATAGCTACTACACCAAGGTGTAAGAGCGGGCGCTATTCCTTTCCCTGCATTGCTCCACTTTACCCTTGATCCTTACCTTATAATGCTGAGTGTTAAGCAAGGAAGAGTCAAGTACAATTTTTTTAAGTCTTTAGTATGACTCGACCTGGAAGTGAACCCTGGTCTCGAGAGCTATTGGTGAACACTCTACCCACTAGGCCAATGAGCCGGCCTTACAATATAAAATTATATCACACACACACACACAGTAAGTAAAGTAAAGTTGGTGACTATAGTTGAGGGTGACCCGAAGGCTCCCTTTTCAATAGCTACTACACCAAGGTGTAGGGGATCATACATACACAACTTATATACATATATATACATTAAGGCACACGCGCACACAACATATATACACACAACTTTTCATGCCTATCTCTCTCATATATATATATATATATATATATATATATATATATATATATAATATACAACTGATAAAATAAAACAGGAATTCTTCAAAGCAATAACTATGACAGTATTATTGTATGACAGCACTACTTGGACTTTACCAAAACGCTTGGAGAGAGAACTAGATGGAAACTGCACAAGGATGCTGTATTGAATAAATTCTGGAAGCAGCAGCCAACAAAACACCAGCTGTACGCCCACTCACCTCCCATCTTACAAATCATCCACATAAGACAAACAAAACATGCTGAACACTGCTAAAGAAGCAGTGAAAAATTTATAAGCAATGTTTTGTGGACTCCTACACATGGACACACTAGTATTGGTCAACCAGCAAGTATTTACGTTCATCTGCTAACAGACAGGATTGTATGGCGTGACAGAGTCAATGGAAACCATGCTACCAGCCCAACTTGATAATGATATATACACACACAATTTTTCTTCCACTTTGTCTCGCTCTCTCACCATATCGTTTTTTTATATCAGTCTTCTCTAATCTCTGCTTCTCTTCATGTTATCTCTTTTTTGGTTGTTTGGGTTTTATGGCATCTTAACCCTTGTAGGTTATTTGATCCCAAATCCAGTTTTATATATGATTTGTAAACGAATAGTGTTTAAGTAACATTTTAAATAAGCCAGACCCCATTTGTTTGCACATAGTTAAATGGTCTCAAGTATTGCTCCGTAACGCTAATAATTCAACATCAGTCATTTGTTTGCACACAGTTAAATGGTTTAACAGTTCTATCTGATACATAGATGAAACCCTAACAGAAACTACCACTGTGGGTCTGAGTGTACCTGGGAGTAAAGGCAATGAAGGGGCATTCTACATTCCCGCAGAGCTCCAGGACTGGAGCCTCACCATCAGATTATTTAGTGTCAGATCTAGGACACTCATGAGGAGGCAGTGTTACTCCTGTGCAGAGATGCAGTTGGTGTATTTTACAGCCCCAGTTAACTGAGCTGTAATTCTTTTTTTTTATTTCTTTTTCTTTATAACTTGCTTGTGTTAACATGATTTATTCTACCATCTGAAACCGATAGACAGGTAAAATAACTAATCCTGTATGTAAATAATCTAGTCATTTAAAAATATTTGCAACTGTCTTTTCAGCGTCTGTCTTAAACTTTGAAAAAGAGTAAGAGTACAACTGGTATCATGTAACCCAATACAACCTGTCATATGGTTGGTTGATCAGTGATTAATAATACTCTCTCAGCAGGGTTACCTAATAATGAGTGTAACAAGACATCTAGCAGGACAAAAAAATAAAACCTGTCAAAGGACAGATGAACTTCTGTTGTAGGGTCAATGGTCTTCTAATGCACAAGCATTTACAGAGGAGGCAAACCCTATCGTGTTGAGTAAATATCTTAGAAGTGAAGTTATCTTCCTTTCTTATGACTGCCTAGGAGAGGGACATTATTTAAAATCTACAACCAGAAGATGTCACCATCATGCTTCCAGCTCACTAGGGCAGACGATCCTTTGGTGTCAAAGGTGAAACCCGTTCTGCACATAAGTCAAAATTTTACTACACAAGTCGGAAGGAACCTCCAACCACGCCTACCATATAATGACTTTTAAGACTCAATACACTGACAATGACTTTTACATTTTTTTTTCATTCATACTTCATCAAAATTATTG